>JBAMJV010009045.1:0-170202 GCA_037951105.1 Echinarachnius parma | reverse complement strand
CCCTAGCCATCCATAAAACATTACGATGCTCTCCTCCTTTCTCCCCTCCCCATAGTAGTCCCATTCTTTGTTCATATTAAATTAAACCACCTCAAACCGAGGAGGTAATACTATATACTCCTTTATATCAGTATGAGGGCAGTCTGTACTAGTATAACTTGTCTCTAGGAGCAGTATATCCGTCCGACAGAATATCCTAGCACAAGCTGACGAATCCGTCAGGATATGCTAGCATATTCTGCGGCCCGGACAGGCTATCCGCCCAGACAGATTGTGCGCCGACACCCGTGAGTGGCACGAAGAGAGCGGCCTAGACCTAACCTCACCTATCCCGAGCCTTAAATGGTTGTAAAGGCGCCACCAGTGGCTTGGCAAAAAGCTTCCTCCATCCTTCTATGGCATTTATTTCCCTCGTAGAGTCACCCAGCTTTAAGCCTGTCGATTCTATGATGTTATCTTCCCATTCTCTTCCTAGCTCAAACATGTAAGTCATTCTTCATATACAGTACAGCATGAGGCAGGATTCTCGATATGGAGGCTGGGAGATAGCCCCCCCCCCCCCCTTTCCCTCTAACATAATACCTATCTCACCGGGTATGTGAATGTTATCATTGTTGGAAATAATTATATTCTGCCGTTTGAGAAATTCTTACCCTCATTCGTTCGGCCGCTACGGCGCAATCTCGTATGACCTCAAATTAATATAGGGCTTCATGCGGAGTTAAGAAGCCCATTGGGCCACGAATCCATGCAACGGAAATAAACACTGGAAACAATTTACTTTTATAATGATAATAATATCCACTTTTATATAGCGCTTTATCACCAGTCCAATATATAGCCCATGCATGCAATTTACAACAGTATCGTTTGTTAAAGTACTTTTTAAAATCATATATCAATGTGTAAATAATGAAGAAGTTATTGTTTTATTACTAATCTTACCAATATTGCTTTCTAGAACATAATGTTCCATGTATTCAATATGTGTGATCAAAATATTAAGTTGGGAAAAGGTCAACTGCTATGGCCTGGATACGTACACGTTCTGTCTATGGCTTTCATGATAATATATCGTACCTTTGCTCTTTACTTGTTCTCCACTATCAGACGGACGAACCAACTTTTCGATGAACTCACAAAAGAGACTTCTCAAAACGCTATTGGACAATTACGGACCAATTAGCGAGCGTCCTGTTGTCAACAGAACAGACGTCACAGTAGTCAATTTTGGGATTCTTATTGATCAGCTTATAGATTTTGTAAGTATCACCTGTTAGTCGTGTCTGACTTTCTGTATACTTTATTTGGTAAGTGTTCTAGATTATATATTTGTAATATAATATGATTTCAATAATAATAATGTGATATCAATTTACTTGATGCTTTATAAACAATACATTAAATTTGCAACATATGTACATGTATATATATAGTGCCAATTTGATGGTCAATTAGCATAGCTTCACTAGCTTTCCTGAATTTGTATGAATTTTGAATATAAATCTACGATAAATAGTAAATATTTTACTCTATTCTCCACCTTTTTTCTTCTACAGGATGAGCATAAACAACACATATCCCTGTACGTAAGTATGACACAGGTAAGTTGCACAGTTATCAACATTGTGAAATATGTTACAGTGTGTTCGCACTGCGATCCACATTATGAAATATGGTACAGTGTGTCCGCACTGCGATCCACATTGTGAAATATGGTACAGTGTGTCCGCACTGCGATCCACATTGTGAAATCTGGTACAATGTGTACGCACTGCAATCCACATTGTGAAATATGGTACAGTGTGTCCGCACTGCGATCCACATTGTGGAATATGGTACAGTGTGTCCGCACTGCGATCCACATTGTGAAATATGGTACAGTGAGTCCGCACTGCGATCCACATTGTTAAATATGGTACAGTGTGTTCGCGTTGTGATCCATATCGTGAAATTACGATTATAGATTTTTACAGAGGGGGCTAATTTATATTCCTTCACGCATCTTAAGAAGTTGTGAGCACATAATTGTTCTTATTCGAGTATTCGATTATTTTGTAATAATAATTACTTTAATATAATTTAATAAAAGAAAATGTAAGCACGATTTCAATTTGAACAGACTGGTTTATTTGTGACACTCCTATAGCTATCATGTTTAGCTTGATGTAATACAGTACTTTAATGAGAGAAAATTAAGGTTAGGAGACGAGGAACTATTGGCTTGGATAGCTCATATAATCATGTTCATCCATCATTAAACGACTTGATTGTTCCATAATATGTGCACTTAAAGCTTACGTGGATGAATGTCAATATAACTGTATATGAATAAAGGGGGTGAATGTAGACGCATAGAAATTAATTGAAATTTACCCCGATTTGTGTAAGAAATAAAGTTCAGAAAAATCTGATACAAAGCATTTTTGTCTTCAAACTACAAAACATTCTTAAAATAGTCAAATTCCAGTGTTGATCAGAATGCCGGACACCAACGCACACACAAATATATTATATGGGAAAGCAGTGATGCAGTATCGCCTTTCGTCGTGGGAACCCACTTGGAAGAGTTTTGAGTGGATATTCCACGAATTTAATGTATATACATGTAAAGGAGGGGGGAAATCCCGGCTTTGATTCAGGTTTATAGCTTTTAATATGTGCCTTTATTGATATACCACACTCTTTTTTTCAAAGAATTCCTTAAGTTGGGAAAAGAAGGTAAATTTCATGCAACTGTTTTGCTTTATTCGCATCGGCGTTCCATGCTCCTAAAAAAGTTATTTATAGCAGAGCGGGAATGTGCGCACGTGCAACCCGGATCATGACATCACAAGCAGACCGCAACGTGCAGGAACGTGCATGATTTACATGCAGAGCCTATGACTTGCTAGAAAAACAAACTCGTTTTTGCTTATAAATTAAGGCTTAACTGAAAATGCCTAAGAATTGCTAAAAAATGAATTGTATCAGGATGCAGCTACACCTCTGAGTGTATATCGTCCATGATATAAACTTAAACAAATGTTGGCAAATATTGAAACAAATGGAAATAATATCTCTCTGTCAACGTGAGTATTGCACACAGCGTGTACGTCTATGACCGAGCTAAACTGCGATTGCCTGCATGTGACGTCACAAAGATGACGTCATTTTTTTTTCTCACCCCGACTCATTTTTTTTACGGGGGTTCCGAAAGTGAATTTTCAAGTTGATTTTTTTATTTTACCGGGTTTTCCCACGTGGAAAATATGTTTTTATTAGTAATCTTCATGAAAATCTACCTTAGATACAGTAAAACACAATTTTGAGGCAGTTTTCTTGTCACCATACCTTTAATCGGAGGCGAACCCTGCTCATTTGAAAACCCATATAAAAGGCACTTTCAAATGGAACTGAAATTAACTCGCACACGCAAAATAGGGCTTCTCATAAGTGTGGGGGTTGCGAGGGAGCAAAGCGACCAAGCAGAGCATGGTATTGGAGCGGATGTCCTCCTTTTGCATTTTGGGGCTTGAAATTGTACAATTTCGTGCATACCTGATACATCATTTTCAAATTGTATATAGTATACAAGCTATGGATTCAAATTTACATCATGTGCGAATGGGGGGGGGGGGGGGGGGGGGGGGCAATCCCCTCTACTTTCAGATTTATCCCCCCGTAGGCTCCTGTTGACGCCCATGCACACACAACCCACTAACGCACTACATGCCTGTATTAAAAAGGAAAGATATAAATTTGGGGGAGGGTATGGGAGGGGCTTTACCCCCTCCCACGTGGAGAAATTTTTGAAATTGGTGTTTAAAATATCACTTTAGCTATATTCGTTATTATTAGTATTATTATCATTTTTATTATCAGAGATGCCCCTACCAAAGACTCTTTTAAATCCATGTTAAAGACACATTTATTCGATCAATTGAGTATCATGTTTTGTTTTGTTAATTTGTATTAAGTTTTGTTTTTATTCTATATTATCTTCTTTTCTCAAGCGCTTAGAAACAATCTATTAAGCGCTACATATATGTAATATTATTATCATTATCATTTAGTTACATTAGTTTTCTTATGATTATCATTATTGTTGTTGTTATTATACAACACACCAAAATGTGGGGGGTTATATGCCCCCCCCCCCCCCCCCGGTATCTACACCCGTGGATCCCACTAGTAAATTCATCCTTGTCACAGTTGTTTGACCATGTGGATGGGGGAATACGTGTCAGGAGACCCCTCCCACAGAATGACAGAAGAGGAAAACAAAGACAACAACATTTAAGCTAATAAACAAACAAACAAACATGCACAAACAAAAACTTACCAACTTACAAACAAACGTTACCATAATGATTATGTACGTTAAACGAATGGTTCCGTAAATTCATGACGGCTGTCTACCCGAGATTTTTCGAACTAATTCCTCCGACTGACCATTCAAATGTAGGTTTATCATTATGCATGAGTAATCTAACTTTTAGCAAATATTGAATTAAACATTTGACAAATATTGAGATAAGAGTGTTTTTATTATTCTGGAGAGCTTATACTGTGTATAGTTTGAACTTACTGTCCCTCTAATTCTGATTTCCAGAGGTGGCGCGATGAATTTTTACGCTGGATCCCAGAGATGCACGATGACATAGATCGTCTCCATGTTAGCGTTCATCATATATGGCGGCCTGATGTCACACTTTACACCGGGTGAGTGGCGTTGTATATAATTGGGAGTATATTTTCTTACAGTTTGTTGGTATTAAAAGGTGCGCGAACTTCCTGAATATCGCTTTAAAATTGGCCTGATTCATGTACCCCTTGTATGTGTGTTTTGAAAAGGGAACATTCCTAATATATCGAACACACCTTCCTTTATCACATCATTATAAACACCAGCACCACCACCACCACCACCAACATACTTATTATCATCCTCATCACCACCATCATGATCATCATCATTAATAACATGATCATCATCATCATCATCATCTTCATCATTATCATTATCATCATCATCATCATCATCATCATCATCATCATCATCATCATCATCATTTTCATCAGTAATACCAGGGCGTATGTATGGCAACCAAGAGCGATATTGCTTCTCTCGTATCCCCCAAGAAACAATATGACCTGATGAATATGTGGATAAACTATATGATTAACTAATCGATTCTTAAATCAAAATCTAAACTAGATTACACTCTTTCATGCCAATGCATTAAACTAATTTTGTCAATATTCTGTCTTACTCATTATCATCATCACCTTCATCGTCATCATCTTAATCATCATCATTTTCATCGTAGTTGTCGTCGTTGGTGTCTTCGTCATCATTATCAGCATACTCATTATCTGATCTTTAATATCATCGTCCTTACAACCGTCCTCGTTAGTCGTTGTATTGTGGTCTTTGCGCATCCTAGACATGTCATGTTAATGTCATATTGCTCAAATTGCCAATTGTCTATATATATGTTGTGTGTCTCTTCTTATTAAAGGGCATTCGATTCCTCATTACTTTTGTTCGGACGATGGTCACCCCATGGTCAACTATTATGATTTCAACTATGAAATGCTCATCTTCCAATTATACCAATCGAAGTAGCTAATTTGCCCCTCCCTTTTATTATTTTAATCTTTCAATTTGACAAAGCAGTTAGACTAATAACATAATGTGGAAGTTAGTACGGTTTTGTTTCGTTTCGGCTTTATTTTGACCTATACAGGATCGATCCGAAGTTCATGAGAATTGGCAAGTGGACCGCGGTAGTGACGTCAAACGGATACGTCACATGGGATGCTCCCGTCATCCTCACGACCTTCTGCGACATCCATACGACCTACTTCCCCTTCGACGAACAGCGCTGCGACCTCGAGTTTGTGTCGTGGATCTACAATACCCACAAGCTGCGATTCAAGCCCATATACACCTACGTGAAGGAAGCCGACGATACGTACACTACGAACGCGATGTGGGCACTACTGCAAGTGAAAATGACGAAGAACAAGACTGCCAAGCGCGGCGGGGTGAAGTATGACGTTATATCCTACCACCTCAAGTTCAAGCGCCAGTCGCACTTCTACATACTATCCATCGTCGTTCCCAGCGCCATATTCTCTCCACTGACCCTGCTCGTCTTCTGTCTGCCACCGAACTCGGGAGAGAAGATCTCGTTCGCCAGCACCAACCTCCTCGCTCTCTTCGTCTTTCTCCAGCTCGTCTCAGTGACCTTACCGCCCCATGGAAGGGAGTTCCCGCTCATCGGTGAGTTGGCTTTTTAAACGTTCTTTGGTGTAGCATTAGGCTTACTGGTGCATCCATGAACAACGAATACTAGTCATGCAACTACTGCATGGCGTTGTTTCATAGCAGGCTGTCCAAATAATAATAACAAAATCCATATTTTGTTTGTCTTGACTGTAGTTTGAATTGTCTTGTTTTTAAAATATTCACCGCATCACACTGAATATTAAATTTCCCATATGATTGTGGGGGATTGTGGTTATAGAAAACATATTTGCATCTTTTATAATACCCATAATATACTTATATATGTTGTTAATCACCCAATATTTATATTATATCAAAGCGGATTATACTTTTCATGAATATTTTCACGAATCACCAAGGTTGTTTTTTCTGCATACATTACAGGTACACATCTGTTCGTGATGGTCGTCATCGGGTGCGTATCGTTGTTCGTCGAGGTCCTGGTGCTCAGGATGTACCACTTTGCACAAGACTCCGTACCGGAATCCATCCAAAAGATCCGTTTCACCAACGCGGTTTACGGTGTCATTAATAAGCAAAGGAGAAACGAAAAATCGAAACAGAATTCGAGAAAAAACGAGTCAAAGACGAAGAAAAGAGGTCAGCATAAGAGCGCGAGCTGTACGTCAACCGAGGTTGCAGACGAAAGCGAATTTTCCGGTTCGAGTTGCCATGTCGACAGACGTGGTGACAAGCGAAATCACCTTGATGCTGAGGCAGGCGATGAAGAAGTTGGGTTGTGTGATAGCGGAAATCATCAGGCGACACTTTCTCAAGATTCAGAGAACGGTCTGGACGCTGACGAGGAGCGTCCCTCACGCGGCGAAAGAACACGTCCTCGAGTTGCGAGGTATTCGAGACAGAAGGAGTTTCGTGTGGCTTTTTTCCTTGAGCGAAGCGCTTCGCTGATTCTTTGGGCCGTTATGATTGTGAGCGGACTCTACGTCATCTGCAAATTCGCCATGAACCCCGGGATGCCTTCCGAGCCTCAGACTAACTTCACCTTATTTTATAGGGATTTTACCAGCATCTTTGAAGAAGAAGAAGATTTTAAAGGATTTTAAAGGAAAAATGTAGAGGATATAAATTATCCCGAGTATCATGCTTGTAGACTCCCTGTTCTGATGCTGATCAATTCTACAAATACTCGTCGTATGTCGATTAAACTTATTCTGCTGCGAAAATATGAACTTTCGAACATGCTTAGTGAGGCCGTACTCATTTAGGTACACTCCTTACATGCCTTAACACTGAGCCAGTGCGTTCGCAAGTTGGCACCGCGCAGACTATGTTGAAGTAGACTATTGTATCAATTTCATATAAGGAATGAGAGGACACAATATCCCTTCATTTTAATGTTTTGTGTTGTGTTGTTCTTTAACCCCCGCTTCAAACATTTTAAATATCTCGCCCATCCGCCATCCCTCCACGGGGCTCCGTCCCACCCGCGCGGTCGACACCCTTAGGCGAAACCCTACTGTGTCCGTCTTATTGAAGGCAAAGATAATTAATTAGTTGACAGTTGATGTCGCGGCTCTTCAGTCCTCGAGTACTTGAACAAACAAGAGTAGCCCAAGGGCATAATAAGGAGAATGAACGTTTGAAATATGTTAATAACTTCTCTCTTCACTTAGTTTTCACGTTTATGTTGTTGTTGTCTTGTGGAATTAATATAAACAAAATTAAGAATTCACTGGCTTCGAAAACCGATTAAATATTTTATATTGGTTTCTGGGAATTCCATTTCGTAGGAGGAAATTTGTTTTAAAAATATAAAGAAATTCATTATGCTCTGTTATGTATGTGAAAATAATTAGAGTAATGAAAAGCTGACCACAATTGTTTCATCAAAATTATGCTATTCCGCCTTTGGACGTTAATCAATCTAATTAAGAAAAATGTTTCATTTCATTTTCGAGAATATATCCTTTCTTATATCTTCCTATCCAATTTATTTTATTATGTATTTTGCTTATTTATACTCAATCCTGATGCAGCTTTAAACAATTTTAAAATTTTCCATCGTTTTTTGCAAATCACTTTTTTAAAGGGATAGTTGAGTTTTGGTAAAGAGAGTACAGTTTTGTTCAAACTGAATTTTATTAACCAAAACCTGCACCATTACATTACAAACTAATATTTATAACTCCACCATGCTCTAAAGGAATACAAAATTACAAACGACTAAGTAAAAAGCCTGTTATCATTAAAAAAAAAAGCCGTTAAAATTCAAGAGGGCGCTCTCTAAAAACTCATTCGTTTCAACCATTTAAAATAAAATATTGTGCATGTGATGTTTTGTTAAAATAGTGATTAGATAGAGAGATAATCAACAACTATTTAAAAACCTCTTTTGTAAATTTTTGAAAAGAGGAAGCATTTTGTTTAAATGGTTCAAAATTATCGAATATTTGTGGGGCCCCACAATTATTACAAACGGTTATGTTTATAGATATTTCAGCCGTTCTAAACCGATTTTGATCAAATCAAGTTTATTCTGTCATTAAAATTGTATGCTCTTTCAAATTTGACACTCAGTTTTTCATTATCTCTCAAAGAATTATTTTGTGTAGCGCCCTCTATACTAAAACTCAACTATCCCTTTAACTATTTTAAAGTTATAAGGGTGTCGTCAGCATACTGATTTATTTTGTGATGAACATTAGCTATTGTTATACCTTTTCGTACAATCACATTATCTAACCATTATACTTAATATCGCTACACATAAAATACAAATGTATGGAGACAGAGGGTGACATTGGCGACAACATCTTTCCATACTAAATCTACTTTTCCACCTATTACACAGAAGGCACACGGTAAAATACTGAAGGGATGACAAAAAAGTACACGGTAATATATTGTTTAGATGTTGTCACCTATCACCTGGGTGACGAGGTACTCAGTCAAGTACCGTCTGAGGGGTTAGGGTTAGGGTTAGGGTTAGGGTTAGGGATAGGATCACTGTACAGATTATCCCACCGTGTCCATCAGATTACAGAAGATGTCATCCCTTCAGTATTTTACCGTGTGCCTTTCTTTTTTTTTACGGTGGCTTACTGTGTGCTTTTTGTGAATCGGGTGACTTTTCATAAATTATGACCATTGACCAAAACGCATGAAGAGGCATTTAATTGTTTGTTTATGTTTAATCTAAGATTTTATTGACTCACTTACGTGAAAAAAGTCCAAGACCTGAAAATAGAGTCGTGAGATATTGAATCGAAAGCTTATCTGAAATATATTAACAACAAAAGTCCAGGAATGTAATTTAAATAGTTTAAATTGTTGTCTTCTTTGGATAAGACTTTTTGTAATTTGGATTTGGATTTGTGATTTTACTTTGTAGAGGTGTTCGCTTCTACTCAATCCAACTGGATTTTTCGTATACTCGGTATAACATTGCATTTTACCGTTTGCCGGAACTTACCGGACTTTGCAGCAACTGATTTTATGCAATGTGCAATGAAGTCGAGATGAAGTCATGTACGGTTAATGCAGTGCTTGGGATTCTTATAATGTTTTTGCGAATATTGCCGTGTAGAATCGTGCCGAGCTAGTACCGATTCTCTGTGTTTCGCCTAAGAAATCGCCACTATGGGACTGGGATTTGAGTGATATACCAATTTTCATTACGAGCAAAGTGCAGATACAAGACTTTCGGTCGCCATTGTTATATTAAGCCCACAGCAGTTTAAGTAAGAGTAATATTTTATTATATTAGTAAATAATCATAATGAGAACTATCTTGATCACAGAACATATAGTTTAAATCCTAGTAATTTTGATAATAATATGCAGTCTAAATTTGTTAACTCTTTTAGTGTTACTTATGTTAATATTAGGTCTCTAACTAAGAATATTGGAGAACAAAGTTTCCTTTATGAATATAGCCTTGCCTCTAAATTTGATGTGATTGCCCTATCAGAAGTATGGAACGTTCACAATGTTGATACATTAGCTTTAACTGAGTATGTCCTTGAGGTGACCTGCCGTGAGGCTGATGTAAGAGGTGGTGGAGTTGGAGCATACCTCAGAAACACATTAAAATATGCAAGATTAGATTACTCTATTTTATATGCTGAGAGCCTCTGGTTAGAGATCACTGAAAACCAAATACTGACATTGGTCAATTTCAAAATAGTTTATTAGTCTTAGAAGACTTAAATGTTGGAAGGACGAATGTTATTTTAATAGGTGATTTCAATATAGATTTGTCAGGACAAAAATCTAACATGAGAATAGATGATTATTTAAGCACAATAGAAAGTGCAAGAATACAACAGATTATTACAATGCCGACAAGAGTGACAGATCGGACTTCATCTCTTATTGATCATGTTTATATATACTAATGTAAATAGTTCTGTCATTCATTCAGGTGTCATAGAAACTGATGTATCTGACCATTTTCCTAATTTATCATCACCCTATTGTGAAAAAGGATGTTACTTTGAGAAAAGTTGCTCGCACTTATAAACATTTTAATATTGACGTGTTTCATGAAGATTTAGCAAGTATTAATTGGGATTGTGTATATAGATATAACGATGTTAATATGGCTTACTCTGTGTTTTACGATTTGTTTGTTAAAGGGGTAGTTCAGTTTTGGTAGAGAGGGCGCTGCGCATCACAATGTTTTGTGAGGTAATGAATGAGTGTCGAATTTGAGAGAACATGCAATTTTCATGGCAGAATAAACTTTGTTTGGTCAAAATCGACCCAGAAACGGCTGAAATATCATTAAATATATCTGATCTTATAATTATTTGGGGCCCAGATGATTTTTTCAAACAATACAAAAAATGCTTGCACTTTTTCAAAAATTATCAATAGCGTTTTTTAAATAGTTGTTGATGATCTCTCTATATAATCATTATTTCAAAAAAAAACATCACATGCATAATTTTGTATGAAAAATAGTTGAAACCAATGCCTTTTTAGAAAGCGCCCTCTTGTGTTTTAATGGCTATTTTTTAATGATAACGGGCTTTTTACTTAGTCATTTGTAAGTTTGTATACCTTTCGAGCATGGTGGAGTTATAACTATTAGTTTATAATGTTCCTGTCCAGGTTTGGTTACTAAAGTTCAGCCTTACCAAAACTGTACTACCCTTTTAAGATGTGTGATAAACATGCTCCAAATATTGTGCACAATAGTTAAAAGAAAAGACATACTCCGAAAAAGCCATGGAGAACTAAAGCAGTTCTTAAGTCTATTAAAAAGAAACATAGTTTTTATAATAAATATAAAGCATCAAATTTTAATGTAGAATATGCACAACAGTATAAGAAATAAAGAAATATATTAACGAATGCTAAACGAATGTATTATAGCAAATTATTTGACGATAATAAACATGATACGGGTAAAACCTGGAAAACGATAAATGAGTTGATCAGTGGAAGAGGGCCCGCTAAAAATTATGATATAAACGAGTGCGGCTATCCCGTCTGATCGTATTGATGGAGCAGCCATAGTTGTGTCTTCTGAGGGTGATATAGCTGAGGAGCTAAATAAGTACTTTGTTACAATTGGGTCAAACTTAGCACAGAAGATTCCAAATGTATGTTATTATTATATAAGGAGTATTTGGGGAGAAGAATTGAAAAATCGTTGTTTTGGAAACCCGTTACAGAAAGGGAAGTTTTTGATTATTTGTGTGCCCTTGATAGTAAGAAATCCCATGGATATGATAATTTATCAGTAAGACTGATAAAGGATGCAGCTAATTTTATTGTTGTACCATTGACTTACATTTTTAATTTGTCGTTAGAAAATGGTACTTTTCCGGATTGTCTTAAGGTAGCAAAGGTGACACCTATTTATAAAAAGGGGACAAAGACTGATCCAGGAAATTACAGGCCTATCTCAGTCTTGTCAGTTGTTGGGAAAATATTTGAGAAAATTGTGATTGTTCGTTTAATTGATTTTTTGGAGACTAATAATATTTTGTATAAACATCAGTACGGATTCCGTAATAAATATAGTACTAAATTGTCTTTGATTAATCTTATCAATACGCTTATGAGGTCAATAGATGAAGGGAAAGTTACACTTGGTATAATTATAGATTTTCAAAAGGCGTTTGACACTATAAATCATGATATTTTGCAAGGAAGCGAAGCGACCGAGCGGGGGAGGGTGTGGGAGGGGGTGTCCCCCTCCCACAGTAGGGAGCTTTTGTATTTTTTGGCGTGAAATTGTGCGATTTGGTGCACACCTGAGACAGAAATTTCACGTAATATGAAGTATAAAAGCATGGAACTAAACATACATAATGACAAAGAGAGGGGGACAATCTCCTCCACTTTCAAATGTGGGGGGACATGATATTCCAATTTGATTTGCGTTCAGCGCATATGGACCGAGTTGACTGAAAGATTATTATTTCAGATTATGTTATTTTCTGTGACGGTGTGCTATAGATGAGGGTTTAATAAACTTCGTTTGAGGTGTGCGTTTGAGAAATTACACTGCCCAACACATTTCGAAAGGTGAGTTCCCGCAACCGAAATGAAACTTGCAATATGAGAAACTGTATGCGCGCGAAGCGCGCGGCAAAAAAGGAGATTTACAGTCCTTTTCAAACTAAAAAAACAGCTATTTTGAAGATTGATTATTGATATAATTATGTGTCTTTCCCCTCTTTGGCATTATATCACTCGATTGTTTTCTTCCTCATTTTCGGAATTATTGGGGGGGGGGGGGGGGGCGAAACGATATGTTCGCCCCCCCCCCCCAATATTTTTATTGGGTGGGCGACTGCCCCCCCCCCCCCCCCCCCCCAGGATCGACGCCCCTGTATGCTAATTACCTCTTGAACCGTTCTCAGACATTATGCTATAAGGAGGCAATATCTACCCAAAAGACTATAAGTGCGGCATGCCACAGGGTCAGTATTGGGTCCTACATTGTTTTTAATATATAATAATGATTTACCTTGTTGTACTAACTACTTTAAGTTTAGATTGTTTGCAGACAATTCGAATATTTGTCATACTTTTGATGAGAGTCAAAAGGAAATTGATATAAATGAGGTTAATGAGCAATTAAATGCAGTTCAAAAATGGTGTACAAACTAATTATATGATTATCAAAAGCCAAAGACAGGTCATTCATGTAAACGGTGTCCTTAAACTGTCTGGTGTAAGTGTGGCATATTTCGTAGGAGTTCAAATTGATAGTACATTGACTTGGAAAAGTGGGTTTGCTATTTAAATTGAGATATTTTGTGCCTCGGTTTATTCTTGTGCTCTTGTATAAATCGTTTATTCAACCTCACATTCTCTATGGAATTGAGGTATGGGGAAGCAGTTATAAATCTCACTTGAATTGTATTGATTTAGCTCAAAAAATGGCTATGCGAGCTATTACATTTTCATTATTGGGGACATCCTCGAAACCACTGTTTAAACAATTGGGAATATTAGATGTTATTAGTTTGCACGAACTTGCAGTTTCAACATTTGTATATGATTTGCACGTAGGGAATTTACCAGACTCATTATTAGAATATTGTCAGATTTTACAACATACTTATGAAACAAGAGGGAAAGAAAACTCAATGGTACGCTTGCCAATTTGTAAGACGACACAAGGTACACTCTCCATTTCTTTTGTTGGACCAAAGTATTGGAATAGCTTACCCCAGAAGATCAAAGAACAAAAAACAAGATATCCATTTCGTAAGACCCTCGCAATTTATTTGTTGAACAAATAAATTATCTTTTATATAAGTTATGCTTTTTATTTTAATGTAGCCTATACGATGTAATTTTAAGAATTATTATGTAAGCTTTTATAATACTAGATAATAGAGAGAACCGATCTCGACTAGCACTTGTGCTTACTTTCGGTTCTCTTTAACAACAATTTTAACTTTTGTATAAATATAAAGTAATCGTTTACAGTTCTTATTTTAATAATTTGTCTTGGATGTATCTTATAATGTACATGCGATATTGTTTTGTTGTTGTTAATAAACTTCAAACTTCGAATGAGTTTTCTTTTACATAACTGATACATTAAAAATACCAACGCATTGGCCCCAACAAGGAAACAGTCCAGCATGAGTTAGCCATAAAGTCACAATTAGTAAATATTCAAAAACAGGTTAGTTCCACACTCGTCATCAGCAGCCAGGGTGTGGCAAAAAAATAAAAATGTATGGAAGATCATTTGTTTCTGAAACACATGTAAAAAATAATTTACAGCTACTCCTGGCCAAATCATCAAGGATGTCGATAACGACGGACCAATCACATACCTTCATTTGCGCGCAGTCAGAAGCATCGAAGGATTGAGAATTAATCAGAAAGGACACAATCATGCAGATTCATAGAGGATTATATAGGAACAACTCTATGTGCAGATGATGCAACTAGTATTACACAGCGGGGTGCCATCAGTGACGTGCGGAACTACGTAAACCAGCTGCTACTTGACGAGTTATTGTTGCTTTAGTATCCTTTTACTTGCGCTCAATATTAACTTCATTTCTCATCACACTTTTTAGAAAAGACAGTGTGATTTTCATTTTCTCCCTCTTCGTGGCATTGCCGATGGAATAACATACAGTGACTGATTCCTGAGCTGACATAAAGTTCAAGAACCCTGCTCATACTGAATGCTTTTTATTCTTCTACAAAAGTCACCAAGATTTACTGGAAAGATAAAGTCTGTGTTTTACTAAAAGATCGATAATTGATCTAGAACTATTGGTTTGCTTTAATGTGGGACAACGTGATGATTAAAACAATCATGTCGACTCGATGAAAAACTCGTTGATTATTACCATTTATCGAATGTGTTAGCTCTATTAACGTGTTCATCATTTGACATTTCCGGTGGTCTGACTTAAAAATTAAAAAAAATAACTATGTTATCCATGACGCGTCGGATTCAAATGGCTAGTATCATATTGATGTGTCTTGTGCATGCCTCCGTCCAAACGGAAGGATGGTTAGCGACATGTCCAGTGGCTTGTACATGCGAAGATAGTCTGTATACAAATGCAAAGAGGATGGTATGTAGTGGGGAGGAAACAACAGAATTTCCAAGGGAGATCCCGTGCGAAACAAGTGAAGTCGTAATCTCCTACACAACACTGAGTGAAGTGAAAAAGCATGAGTTTTTGTGTCCCAAAAACATCAAGAAAATGCTGCTTTTCCGAAATAGCATCAATCACATTGAGGAAGGTGCACTGGAAAATCTCATCTCCTTGTCATATTTGGATTTATCGTTCAACCATTTAACTGACGTTCCTTATCTGGGTTCTTTACCGAGTCTCGCCACTATCCGTATCAACAACAACCTACTTGAGAGTTGGCCACCTCCTTTGACTCATATTCGGGCCCTAAATGAACTGCACCTAAATTACAACAACTTGCCCTCCCCGTCACGATTACAATATGAAGTAAGGTCACTGTATATGGTTGGAAACAACATTAACACTATATCAGATATTAGTAACGGTTCTTTAGCGTTTGTGGACCTGTTGGACTTGTCCAAAAATGAAGTGGAAACCCTCACTAATTTAAGAATGGTGAATAACTCGGTGAGTCTCAACTTCGACTCGAACAAGATACGGTACATACACGATGATGCATTCTCGCAACTTTTTAAACTAAATACCCTGGACCTCAGAAACAATAAATTAGAAGATGTGTCAGCCATTAGGAATCTGTCAGGCCTGGTTTATCTTAACCTTGCTAGTAACAGATTGCGATATTTCCAAAGCCCAGCTTTGTCAAACCTCGCCAACCTGAGAACTCTGGACCTCCGAGAGAACCGACTAGTTCAAGCTTCACTGCAGAGTTTACTTCTCCCATCCGTCGTATCGCTTCTACTAAATCATAACAACTTTCAAACCTTGGACACATCATTATTTCTCGGAGATAATAATTATCAAGTACTAAATGTGGATGGCAATAACCTCACAGAGTTGACTCTACACGACTGTCTGCAACTCTCCAGCCTTTACGCCCTAAACAACGCTTTGGTTTTCGTAAACTTTTCAGATTCCATTCATCACTTGCGTTTCGTAGCTCTCCAGCATAACAAATTGGGCCAAGTGGACAATTTTCGGAATCTTCCCAGGATTGTATCATTGAATCTTGGTGATAATTTATTGACTGTCTGGAAAGAAGAAAGTCTTAATGGGAGCATGGATTTACAAAATCTAGAACTCAACCAGAATCACATAGCGAGCATGGAGAAAATTACGTTATTGCCTTCGCTCAAGTTCTTGAACCTCTCTCAAAACAATTTGACACATCTTAGCTGTGACACATTTGAAAGA
The DNA here is from genome assembly GCA_037951105.1 of Echinarachnius parma. Taxonomy (NCBI): domain Eukaryota; kingdom Metazoa; phylum Echinodermata; class Echinoidea; order Clypeasteroida; family Echinarachniidae; genus Echinarachnius; species Echinarachnius parma. The sequence continues at coordinate 153,618 of JBAMJV010009045.1, read as the reverse complement.
ACTGTAAATCTGGACACTCTTGATATATCGAACAACCACCTTTTAAGCTTGAATTTTAACATAACGCTGGGATCCCTTAGACTATTACAGCTGGACAGCAATAGACTACGACATATAACATGCAGGGATTCGCTCTGCCTAAATCAACTTCCAAGACTTACATATTTAAGTCTTGAGAATAATGACATTCATGAAATTCAGCCCTTTTCGTCTAATTTGCTGGGTTTGAACCTTGGAGGGAATCAACTCACCGAGTTTGATATGACAAACGATTATTTGGCATTCATTGTCGCATTGGTCCTTGAAAGAAACAGAATAACACATTTTGTTTCGAGTTCACTGTCTGGGAACCTTAAAATTAATTTAAATAATAATAAAGCTTCCTTGCCAATGAATATAAGTATATTTGGTACAGATGTCAGCGCTGAAAACATTGGTATCATAGATCTTGACGCGATTGAGATTCATGATTCCCTTCATCGTCTTTATCTTCCGGGTAATTCAATTCAACAGATTGACAATTATATATTCTATCCTGCTACATCTCTCCAGTATCTGAACTTGTCTACCAATGCGATCATTCATGTGGCAGAATTTGGGTTCCGAGGTTTAATTAATCTTTTAACTTTAGATTTGGGGAACAACCGTTTGACTCATCTTCCTCTTGAAATGTTTGTCTATCTTCCCCGTTTGAGAAATATTCGCTTATGTGGAAATCCTATTATTTATAATCAGAACTCGGTCGATAGTTTAAGGAAAGTTGAGTTTATGTATCTCACCGATTCGCAATCTTTCCCTAGCTTTTACGTTATCCAGAATGTAACCTACTTGCACTTGGGAAATAATTCGGAGGTAAAAAACAAATTCAGAGGCAACACCAGTATTACATTCCCAAATCTAAAAAGACTCGATCTCTCCAAGAACGATCTCAAAGCTATCTGTCCTTTCAAAGTTCAAGCTCGAAATCTTCTTATTTTAGACTTATCTTATAATCACATTTCATCCATTTCGCTTCTGTGCTTCCCATCCATTATTCGGCCATATGATATGATTCTCTCACACAATCGCATCCAAGGTATTCACAATGGAAAATTGCTGAAGCATCAGCATTTTTCTAAATTACTGCTAGATTACAATCAAATAAAGGTAGTTGAGAAAGGATCGTTCCGTTTTCAGATGTCTCTCTACGTTCTCTCATTGAACTACAATCAGCTAACTAATTTGGATAGTAGCTCTCTACCGTTCAACATGAAATCTGTATTCATCATTGCTTTTCATGATAATCCATGGCTTTGCGATTGCGACACGTCTTTTTTCCTACGTTCCTTCGAGAACCCACGACTCAAATGCCAGTCCCCTCCAGACCATGTGAACCGATTATTGAGTGATGTTGACTCTGCAGGCCTCATCAGCTTCTGTCGTCCGAGACTTTGTACCGAACCACATCTTTTCCTGATGATACATGTCGAGGAGAGGTCTCTGGAATTACCATGTCCCATCGTTGGCAAGAACCTCACATCTGGGATTCAGTGGTCTAGCGGGGGGATACCCGTTTCGTCTGAAAGCCAGAACTCCTCTACGATATTCGTTAGTCCGGAGGGTTTCTTGCATATCAAAGTTGTCTCAACTGATATGCCTCTCGCCGTTTCTTGCTGGGCTGAGAATGAAGGCGGTCGGACAAATTTTACTCTTGTTTTACTTGATATGGATCGTTTGGATGTTGGAGGTGGTGGTTTAACATTAGGTGGATCAAACCAGTCTTTCCTAACATTATCTGAGTTTCAGGAGATTGCAATCTGTACGGAAAGAGGTGTAAGCAGGGGAAGGAGAACGGGAGGATTTAAATCATTGATATGCATTTCAGTCACTTCGTTCTTTTTGTATATTAGACTCTAATAAACGTTGTTAGTGATGACGTACATTAATCTTAATTCTTGTGCTAGAATCATGATTTTTGTATTGAATTGCGAATGTTTTACTAAACATGTTATTTGCATCTTTATAGCATAAAAATACAATTATGGTAGGCACATTAACCAAATGTGTAACATCTAAAATGTTTGAACAGTCCCTGTATGTTTGTATATGAAGAGCTTCTAGTTCCAAAAGGCGCTAAATCCACTTTCCATAAAAATTGAGTTAACGATATCTAGAAATTCAATATTTTAGGGACTAATTGCACAATCAAAATCAAAATATGGGTCGTTCCATTTTTATATTCCCATACGCATGTGTACAAAGTTGGACAAAGAAACCTGATTTTCTCCTTGGAAAATGGATTTAGCGCCTTAATGAATTAAGCTCTACATACATTATTTGCCCTTTTTTCAGATTTTATCAAATTATTGTTGAAATTGTGTGTTATCATGGTTAGAAAGGAACTAAAAGAGATCATGAGAGTGAACCAGATAAACAATTATTATAATTGCACGAACAAATCAAAGGATATACCCCGGGATATACCCAAGGATAATCAGAGAGTTTGAATGTCTTAACTTGGGTCTCTACTGACTAAATGTATATAAATTACAATGCATGACAACCATGCAGTTCCATCAGTTGCGTGGCTATATTATTATAGGGGTTAGGAATGGGCATGGGGTAAGGTAACTGCAATCAAATCACATGTAAAATATATTGTATATTAATATTGTATATTAATATTGTACAGTCCTTTTGTATGTTTAATTACCCTCGTGTATACAGTATAATGTTAATTGTTACTGTGCCGATAGTCTAACGATTACTATGATTTAATTAGAGTTTATTTACACAAGATGCTTAATCAACTGTATCAACTGTGGAGAAATATTTGTTTATATGACAGACTGCGTATGCATAATTATGGAAATATGAACATTGAATGCACCATACGTCGTATTTTATTGCGAAACTTCGTCAAAAATGTTAAATGTAATTCATAGCCTTGTAGCTTAGTATTGCATTTATACACGTAGTTTACTCAATTTCAATGGAAAGTGGCTTTACTTCCTCTTGGAAAAAATTCTTCATATTATTGTTTTTAACCTGTTAATTGTTCTATATCATAGTATTGTGTTACACTCTTGTGGTATTTATGGTTGTATGAAATCTAATAAATTATGATAGAAATTTAAAAAAAGACGCGGGTGTTGTCTACTATATATTCACACTTCGCATGCAGGCAAGCGATGGTTATTCCTTTATTAATGTTTTTTAGCATAATAATTGTTTATAATGTTGACAGGGTTACACATTCAACAAAGTTTTATGGTAGAAATAGTAAAACATAGTACCAGAGTGTAAAAACACAGAAGGAGAGTCGCACAAGAGTTTGGCTTCGTAATGGTTAAATTCTAGCCATTTGTTGATAAGTGCAAGTCCTCACAGCTACATTAATGTGTTGTTTGAAACAAAATAAAGTGAAAATAGGAATAATTAAAACAAGTGCGAAAATATCAGCAACAACGGTTAAGAAACAAGAAAAAGGGTTATGACTGTTTTAACTTCGTTAATAATTGTTTAGTTTTGTTTCATTTCACGTACCAAACCTGCATTCAAATAAAATAAAACAATCAGGGAAAGTAAATAATAGTGGGGAAAATACACGCAACTAATAACAAATTAAGTGGTGATCAAATTAAAAGAATGCCATGATTTTCTGTTCATGTCACGTCTGCTGCAGTGTTTAATCTTCAACTCGGTTATTTTATTATTTATATATATATTCATGAACCTGCACGTTTTATCTTATTTTTCACTTAAAGGGATAGTTGAGTTTTGGTAGAGAGGGCGCTAGATTACTTATTATTTTTGTGAGGTAATGAAAAACTGAATGTAAAATTTGAAAGAGCATAATATTTAAATAATAAAATCATCTTTGTTTGATCAAAATCGGTTCAGAGACGGCTGAAATATCCATAAATATAACAATTTGTAATAAACCTGGGGCCCCAGGTTTATTAGAGAATTTTGAACCAGCCGTTAAAAATTCAAAAAAGATGCTTCCTCTTTTCAAAAAGTTACAAAATAGGTATTTAAATAGTTGTTGGTTATTTCTCTATCTTATCACTATTTCAACAAAGCATCACATGCACAATATTTTATTCAAAATGGTTGAAACCGATGAGTGTTTAGAGAGCGCCCTCTTACGTTTTAACGGCTCTTTTTGAATGATAACATGTACTAAATTACATTTATATACATTTAAAATGGTTAATAGTAATTTATGTTCTTTTTGTGGTAAATATGAAGAAACTTACGAGCATTTATTTTGTCTTTGTGAGAAAGTAAAACCAATTTGGGAAGAGTGTGGGAATCTATTTAATTTAGTAGAGATTAAAAATATAAATTGGAAAGGTATCCATGTAGGGATAATTGAGTTAAACCTAGGGAAGGAACAGTTATTAAATCATATAATAATAAAATATATGATATTTATAGACAGTAAAAATAAAAATAAACCACCAACTCCTTTGGAGATTAAGAAAAGATTATTAGAAAATAGAAAGGAGGAGAAGAAATTAGCTGGAGACCGAGGTACCCTAACATATCATTTTAGAAAGTGGGACAATTTAAAATAGCTTCGTACAGAACAAAATAAGGAAGGCGAACCGAAGCAATGTTTTATGTATGCTTTCTTCATGCATGCATGTTTCATGCTTTATTTGATGTAAATAGTAAAAGTTAATTTGTACTATTTAGATGTGAATGTAAGATCATATTATATACAATTATGTAAACATGCAAATTATTTTATGTACTGATTTTGTTATTGATTGTTATTTTGTTATTGTTTGTAAAAAGCAATGGAGAAAATAAATATCTTTGAAAAAAAAAAAAAAAAAGATCTTTACTACGTCATTTGTAATTTTGTGTTCCTTTCTAGTTATAAATATTAGTTTGTAATGTATATGATGCAGGTTTTGGTTACTAAACCAATAGGTTATTTTTGGTATTCTCATGGAGACCGTTTTTTAGCATCGGTTCTAGATCGCGTCGTTTAACGTCATTATAGTCGGGAACTTTAGACCTGCTCTCAGAGCCGGTTTAAGTGGATTCTTGCCATTTTATTTGGCACTGAGCGGGACAAAATCCCGGGGGGTCACTCCCAACATGACTGGCTACGCACCCGCGTCCACAAAAGCGTCGAAAGGGTATCATTTTCAGCTATACGGCGTCGTTGACGTTTTCCTTAAAAAGGGGTGGTTTTCAGCACTCATTAGAAGAAAAAAAAACAGAAAAGGGGTTCCTTTTTCAGGTGCACAAGTTTTTAGCTATACGGCTTCGTCGACGTTTTCAGCTTTCATTAGAATAAACCCACAAAAAGGGTACTTTTTCAGGTTCACAAGTTGTCGACGTTAGGGTCCATTTCAGAGGTTGGTGGACACGGGTGTGTAGCACTTTTGTATGAGAGTGACCCCCCCCCCCCCCCCCCCCCCCCCCCCACCCCTCTGCGGGGGACAACATGAGGACTTTCGAGATTATACTCACAGAATAGCTGGTGGGTACATTCTGAGTGCCTCGCAGACGACACAGTCCAGATACGGCATCTTGGCAATGGAAGCATAAGTCACCGAATCCCGAATGGGCGCCATTTTCTCTATCTCCTCCATGAGTTTATCCTGCACCGCTGGATTGGTTGCCAGGGCGTATGCTAGGCAACCAAGGGTGATGTTGGTTGTCTCGTATCCAGCGAAGAAGAACAGTAGTGCCTGTGAAATATAGCGGTTGGATAACATTTGATCAATCAATTCTTCCTTAAAATCGTATTTAAACCAAATCACATTCTCCCTTTTCAAATTCTGACAAATTCACTGAATACTTCACAATCAACATTATCGTCATTAAAATCATGATTATCGTAGTAATCAGCACCATCACCCCCACCATCACAACCACCTTCTTCTTCTTCTTCTTCTTCGTTATGTCGTCATTATGCTTGTTATGTCATTACCTGGCCGTATCTCATCCCTGGTTAGTGTTATCTTCTTGGTCTTCTTCGCGTCAAAGTACCCGTGAACGTCACGCCCGTTGACCACGCTATGGCAGGGGCGTCGATCCTGGGGGGGGCAGGGGGGGCGGTCGCCCCCCCAATGAAAATATTGGGGGGCGAACATATCATTTCGCCCCCCCAATAATTCCGAAAATGAGGAAGAAATAAATCAAGTGATATAATGCCAAAGAGGGGAAAGACATATTTATCAATAATTAATCTTCAAAATAGCCGTTTTCTAGTTTGAAAAGGACTGTAAATCTCTTTTTTTGCCGCGCGCTTCGCGCGCATACAGTTTCTCATATTGCAAGTTTCATTTTGGTTGCGAGAACTCACATGTGTTGGGCAGTGTAATTTCTCAAACGCACACCTCAAACGAAGTTAATTAAACCCTCATCTATAGAAAGCCCACCGTCACAGAAAATAAAATAATCTTAAATGTATCTTTCAGTCAATTCGGTCCATATGCGCTGGACGCAAATCATATTGGAATATTATCATGTCCCCCCACATTTGAAAGTGGTGAAGATTGTCCTCATCCCTTTGTCATTATGTATGTTTGGTTCCATACTTATATACTTCATATTACGAGAAATTTCTGTCTCAGGTGTGCACCAAATCGCACAATTTCACGCCCAAAAATACAAAAGCTCCCTTCTGTGGGAGGGGGACACCCCCTCCCACACACTCCCCCGCTCGGTCGCTTCGCTTCCTCGCAATGTCTCCCCTCCAGTTTTGAGAAGTTGTTGACGCCCTTGCTTAGTTTCATGGGAGCCCAAATGCCCTAGACTATATCGATGGCTCTACAGGATCACGTGGATCCATCTCATGCAAGGCCTAATCTTGTCCACGCTATGCCCTTTAAAAATACGTTACGAGTATAGGTTCACTATTTTATACAATGTTTACACTATAGTTGCAAATGTCTGAAATCTAAAAGCTTCCGGGGGCTCCGCCCCCTGGACCCCCTATTATTACCCCCAAATGTGGGTGCCCCCCCCCCCCCAAAATCAGGTCTTCGAGCCATCAAGACACTTTCAATGAGCTCATAATAAAACTTCCTGGCATGCCAATGTGGGGCTTTTTAGCTCTCTCAGTGGTCACTCTGGAAAATTTTTCAAATTTCGCCCCCCCAATATCAAAAACGGATCGACGCCCCTGCGCTATGGAACTCGTCCGTTTCGTCGTTCTGTGCGCCTTCGTCTCTCTCGTATTGGGTCTCCTTCTCGACGTTGACCATCAACTGGAGGAAATCCTTTATCTGCGTTTAAAAAAAAAAAACATAATCAAGATCAAATGAATCTAATAACGTAGTTGACAAATGCAAAAACTAATAGAGGGTTGACAAAATACATATTTATAATGCTCCAATATGTCTATTGAGTGATGTGTGACAATTCCACGGATGTTACATAATCGAGTAATGGGCGATAATGCAAATTGATATGTGCTAATTCATTGCCGAAGCGGGGCCGAAGCTCTCTATACATTTGAAACGTTCCCAAATTTAAATTTAAAAATTTCAATCGTCAATACATTTATAGAGAAAGAGAAATTCGGAACAATGTTCCATCCTTCCTTGCATATGAATACAACAAAGGATTTGAGATAGAACAGCTAGAGTCCTAAGTAAGTTGTGACGATTTTGAGAATGCTGTTACTAGATCCATTTAAATTCCCCAACAACCAAATGGAAATTGAAACAAATGAGCGACTCAAAAACTTACTCCGCGGTCGTCATTCTGCTTCCTCATCTCGATGGCCGTATCGATCACCGATGCAAAGAAGTCTCTGATGTCAGGGGGAAAGACGCTGACTTCAAAATAGTCCATGATCCGCCCAATTGGGTAAAACATTCCTGTATTGCAAACACGATAGGGACACGAAATAATCAGGTAAGCAAATGTCTTATTCGTACTTTAGTTTAGCTCGTATATATAGACATCGTAACTAACTTTATCTTACTGTAAGTTCATTTATTATGTCTGAATCTAATATTACATAATATGTTTTAATGGTGTTCATGTTTCAAGTACCGTGACTCGTTGGATCAATATGCAAAACTCCATGAGGATAATGATAGGAAGGGTGTTCCATCCATGGGTGGAAATAAAACTACTGTAAACAAAACAAAAATAGGTGAATAAATAACAAAACACGTAAATAATAATACAAAAGTAAATAAATGAATAGATGAATGAATGAATGGATACATTTTTAATGAATAAATGAATGAATGGATGGATGAATGAATGGATGAATTATTAATGAATGAATGAATGAACGAATGAATGAAAGGATGAATGAATAAATTAATTAATTAGTGAACAAACAAGTACATTTTCCATGTTAAAATTCGAAAAGTTCTGACCAGCGATGGCAACCTTGGCCGATAATCTTTTGGCTGCCATCAGCTTCTTTGCGTGTGTTATAAACGGCTCGTTCGGGTCATTCTGAGAATCCACGTTCAGGCCAAACGCACACTTTGCGATGCCATCCATTGTGAATTTTTCGAAGAGACTGGTAGGTAAAAAGTCAAAGTACAAATCATATTAAATTATTATAATTGATATAATGATCCCAAATAGCAATTTATGTTAAAGTGATCAATTAACTGTGCCATATTGAAACCAAAATCACTTGGAGCTTGTTGTTTGACTTAGGCCCGTAGCCAGGATTTTCTAAGTTAAGTTAGTTTAAGTCTTTCCCGTACCAATGTTGGCACATAAGGCGGCGCCCATCTCCGTTTCAATAGCCCTAGGCCACACGTCTACTAAATGTAGCGAAAGTTACAGAAGGGGGCTAGTCCTCTGGTAACTCGTGTGATTAACTTTCCCTTCTCCATTCTATAAATGCCGAGTGTCTGGCTAGAAGGCAGAAGGTACCATTTTTAAAGTCTTTGGTATGACCCGGTCTGGGTTCGAACCCGGGACCTCCCGTGCATGAGGCGGACACTCTAACCGCTAAGCCACCATGCACCAGGATTTTCTAAGGGGGTGCGTAATTCACAAAAACGGGACTGAGGCCGATTCTGGCCGGGGGGGGGGGGGGGGGGGGGGGGGGGGGCGTCCGTCGCCAAAATTAGCATGGGGAGAGATGTCCGAGGCCGATAATAAGTGGACCTTTCTGAATTTTTTTTTTTGGGGGGGGGGGGGCGAACACACCCAACGCACCCCTGGCTATGAGCATGTGGCTCATGGTAACAGAAGAATGAATTGTGATATTAACATTTCCATATAACTATACGGACATATTTATGATTGAATGAAAAGCGTTCCTGATTGCTTTTCCATTGTAGTAAAAGAAAAATCAATGGGCAGTATATAGGTGATAAGAATTCAATATGACAGAACTTTTTACTTTTTTCGCTAATTAAACAGTGTTTTTTTAAAATGAAACTATAGCACATAATTCACAGTAATATTGGTATAATTATTATCATTCAAGTCTCAAATAAAACAATTTGGAAACATTATTGGTTGATAGTAGTTATAAACCTCTCACCAGCGCCATATCTCTCGGGCGATACCCCAAACCCTAAAATACCGGACTTCCTCTCAATTTTTTCCATTGACCTTTGTTAGACTAGACGATTCATGACATGTAAATAAACATTAGCATTATAAAAGTTAAGATAAAATAACAGTTGATTAAAATGACTACCGGTATGCATAAATGCGATATGTATATCATTGCCGTCAAGGGTGAGACATCGAGTGGCGTGTCAAGAAATCGGTATTAATGGGGGCCTAATATTGAGTGGAGTGTAATACATTGTTGAGGCGCAAAAGGAGGAAGCTATTAGTAAAATTATATTCTTTCACAAGATTGGTAATAAGAGCGTACATTTCATTTTTGGGGGTGGGGCGTTTCCCACTACTGTCATTCACCTTTAAAGACTACTTTTTAAAAATCTGAATATGTTTTTAAAAAGTTGTTGATGATATCTCTTTTGAATCATTATTTTAACAAAACATTAAATGCACAATTTTGTATGAAAAATGGCTAAACCAATTTTTTTTTTTAGAGAGCGCCCTCTTGAGTTGTAACGGCTCTTTTTGAATGATAACAGGGGTTTTATATACTTAGTCGTTTGTAATTGTGTATACCTTTCGAGCATGGTGAAGTTATAACTATTATTTTGTACCGTAATGGTGCAGGTTTTGGTTACTAAAGTTAAGTTTGACCAATACTCAACTATCCCTTTAATAGCGGGGGGGGGGGGGGGGGGGGGGGGGGGTCTAACTCCGTTCGAAACTGGATGCACCCAATTCCAACTAATAATGCAAATATGTATACAGGCCAAATAGAATTCACATAATAATTTATAATTATTATTAAAATACTAAAGAAAAACAGTGTGAGTATTCCTTGCTTCTTTTGGGCCATTCTTCGTCACGTGTGTGACCCAAAATATGAAAATGTTTGAAATAGAATGCTAATATTTCAGTAAGTATAGGAGGTATGATGATGTGAACTTCATATATGACTTGCATATGTTGAAGTCTTTCAAGTGTAACACAAAAGATTTTATTAGGATTACGTTACCCAAGGACAGAGGTAAAATGGCATCGGTCACGTGTGTGACTTTGCACGGGAGCATTTTTGAAGAAACTTTTTAAAACTCAATTTCACTTTGAAAATCCTGTGAGATATGAAAAGCTCAAATGTTCATATTAGTATCAGACAACAGATATATATCTGTAAGTAAGAAAATGGTACAAAAAATAAATAAACTCAAACAATTGTTTTTTAATGTATGTTATTGTATGGGGATGTCTGGGTCACGTGTGTGACATACTGTACAATGTGAATGGAAATGGGAATTTTACAAATATTAGGTTTAGATAGTAACATGAAGTTCAATTGTCACAAAATTGGTATCAACATGTACAGGAGAGTAAGAGGAATGAGCTAGCTTGATTATTTTTGGAGTTATTAAATTTTTTTAAATATTGAATTATGCAAATTTATGCAAATGAGTAATGAATTTTCAATATTTAGTATAAAACATATATTTTATAAAACCTTAGATATTGATCTTTCCAATAATGGAATAAAACAACAAAAACAAAAAACTTTATTTTTTCCAAAAAAGTTTCACTTTTCAAAGAATGGCCCTTTTTAAACTTCTCTTGCAGTTTCAAATTGAAGCGCAAAGTTATGTTTACATTTAATCACAATGGGTGGAGTTTCTTGCAAACTGCGTTGATTACGAAGGAACTGGAATGTTAGGCTTGCACAAGGAGAAGTATAGTGCTGCCTGGATTTTAAATTCTCGAAAATGTTTTTAATGACAATTGACATGGTCATGGTAATAAAAAGCAGCTACTTGGTCACATAGGCGTACCCAGGGGGGGGGGGGGGGGTTCAACCCCCCCCCCCCCCTTTGACCAAAAAAATGGCTGTTTTTTTGTTTTTTGGGGGGGGGGGGGGGTTAGAACCCCCCCCCCCCCCCCCCCCCCCCCCACCCCCCCCTGGGTACGCCTATGTGACCAAGTTAAAGCCGTTTAAAACCTGGTCTCGACTGACTAAAACCTAGTCTTGACCGACTAAAACCTGGTCTCGACCGACAAAAACCTGGGGGTGTATTCTGAAGTTAACATTTATTTTATCTACGTCATGTCTACGTCACTAAAATATATGTTAGCAAATCGCTATTCCTTAATTACAGTTTAATATTTTAGTGACGTAGATATGACGTAGATACAATAAATGTTAACTTAAAGGGGTAGTACAGTTTTGGTGAGGCTGAACTTTAGTAACCAAAACCTGCAAAATGACACACAAACTAATAGTTATAACTCCACCATGCTCGAAAGGTATACAAAATTACAAACGACTAAGTAAAAAGCCTGTTATCATTCAAAAAAAGCCATTATAACACAAGAGGGCGCTCTCTAAAAAGGCGTTGGTTTCAACCATTTTTTATACAAAATTATGCATGTGTTGTATTGAAATAATTATTTAATAGAGAGATCATCAACAATTATTTAAAAAACGCTTTTGAAATTTTGTAAAAAGTGTAAGCATTTTTTGTATTTGTTGAAAAAATCATCTAATTTTTTGGGCCCCAAATAATTATAAGATCAGATATATTTATAGATATCTCAGCCGTTTCTGGACCGATTTTGATCAAATAAAGTTTATTCTGCCATTAAAATTGCATATTCTCTCGAATTCAATACTCAGTTTTTCATTACCTCACAAAAAAAGCGTTTTCAGAATACACCCCCAGGTCTCTACCGACTGAAACCTGGTCTCGACCCCAAATTTTGTTGAAGATCCCCGGACTCGGGCTCGAAAATTTGTTATGGACTCCCCCCCCCCCCCCACCCCCCCCCCCCTCCCCTCCCCCACTGAGAGGGGTTTTCAACTTTGGTCTCGGTTTCGAAAATTTTGAAAGTACTTGGTCTCGGCTTTGATTTGTTCACAAATTAACCCGCCACTGTTTTACCTAAATATATTTTGTAAATTTTATAAAATTTTTGCAATTATTTTGTTCATCTTGTTAAGCCCCACCTCTTTAAAAAATTCTGCGTGTGACCTCAAGAGTGTCAATCACAACTCAGTTACTTATAAGATGAACCGTGCACCTTCGCCCAGGATGAACGGCTGCTCACAATAGTAATCACATCTTTGAATCAGAAAACCACAACCATCATAAGGACAAGAAAAGCACTGATATGCTATTGACATCATGTCAATCTCTGGTCAGCTTACATTAGATGACAAAAGAAAAGGACAATGAAGAACATTCCCACAATATATCGTGTCCTGCATTGATGCCATACAACAGCTTTTCAGTCCCTAATTGCTTGTCCTAATGATAATTGGGCTTTTCTGATATAGCAACTGCAATTGAAATTGAAAGTGTGTTACTTGGTAGAGTATTCAAACATGTGATACTATTGTGAGCAGACGCTCAGCTTGGGCCGGCGAAGGGGTAATGTTCATCTTATAAGTAACTGAGTTGTGATTGACAGAAGAGGTCACAAGCAGAATTTCACTCTGGAGACAATTTTTGTAGGCGTTCCCAGTGTGAATTTTCAAGCTGATTTCTTGTTTTAACGACTTTTTCATTAAAAAAAAAAAAAAAAAAAATTCATGTTATAAGTGATTTCCAGTGCCAACATTTTCTGCATAGATCTCTGATCTGCGTACGGTATAATGCGCCTAACTAGTAACTACAGAGGACGCCCTTACCAAAGTTTTTGTCGACACGTTTTTGTGTGACAGAGTCCCGACGTCTGATCAATATTATAATCTTTGCTCTTCAATTCGTGATTTTTCATCTATTGAATATGTTCAGACGGAAACTACGAGCCCTTGATCACCCTCAACCGAATCTTGACATAAGTGGTAAGATATATTCGTGAAATTCACCCATGAAATCAGTTATAATCTTTCAAAATAATGATTTTTGCCTTTCCTAGTCCCACATGTGTATTTTATTGTAGTTGTAATTTAATTTAAATGTATTTCTCGGGTGCCATTTAGTATTTTACTATTTTAGTAGACACAATAGTAATATCCCATTATCAAGTTTGCTTTCATAAATATATACTATGAAATTATACAAAAATGTATGATGCTCTTATTTAATAATTTGTAAAAGTAAAATAAATAAAAAGTGGTTTAATTTAAATTTTTGTTCAGAATCAGAAGAACGTTTGTAAAATTGTACGTCAGTAATCGGTAAAGACAGTATAAATAATGGTAGGTGTACTACACATCAATACTGTTTTTGAAACCGGCATCCTGCGTAAAATTTGTGTTTGCACGTGTGAAAAATGGCGCATCTGAGTGATAGTGCACGCTAAACTTAAAAACTGCACAGTGCCACAGGCCGAAGTTTTGAGAAGAAATGATGCGTAGAGCATCCGCTACGAGTAAATTTGTGAAATGATGCCAATATCGTACTAGAAATTGTGAGTTGCGCGTTGCGTGTATTGTCAATATGGGAGTAAAGGTGTGCCAGTTTCAATGAACATCGCGACCTTGTGCAGCGTAAAAAAAACAGACGATATCTCAAAATATGAAATAGGGCCTATAAATGCAAATCTGATAACCGCATCGGGATCTGCACTATTTCCTTGATATGTGAGTACAGTTTTATGAAATTTGGATGACTTTTTTAAAGTCTGAAACTTTCAGATATATGTTAGGGTGCCGATGTGTAGGTCACTCAATCATACAGTACAGCACTTAATAGACTCAGCGTTGCTTAGACTAGAGACATTAAACATTATCATTCAGACATTTTTGTTTACATGCTATATATAGCATGTAAACACAAATGTCCGAATGATAATGTTAAATGTCTCTACAAACGTTCTTCTGAACTAGGTTCAAATAAACTCTCTAAACTGAAGCCTAAAGTCAAACTAGTAAAGAAAAGTAAGATTAATTACTGTCTACTTATTTGTTTTGGACTTTTGAAGTTATTATTTGGATTTATTTTCTTCATTTATAAATAAGCAAATAATATAAATGGGAGCATAGTAATCATAATAAATCACTATAATTATAATGAAGAACTTGACAGATATATGCAGATGTAAATACTAAATAATTATTAATTAGATGAATTTATATGATGTTGTGATTTTGGGTCTTAAGATAAAAAATTACAATAAAGGGCTGAATTGAATATCACAAAATTGCTGCTTTACATTTGCATATAGTTAACAGGTAGCCTAATGAAAAACAAATATAGCAGATTGCCATTTTAATGAAGGCATGTTTTAAAAGTAGCCCCCAGAATACAATTGTATTGTTCCCTTTCCGTTACTTAGATGAGAATGCGTGGCGGAAACTGATTGAGTGGCTTGAAGATCAGAAGATCAGATTGTACAAGATTGAAGACAGGGGTGAGCTGAGAAACAAGAGCAGTGCACAGTGGCCCAAGGCATTTCACAAGGTATTATACAATAGTTCTCAACAGCCAGTAAAGAGATCAAAAGTCAAACCAACATATTTTTCCAGAACTATGATTTCAGAATATATGGAGCAGTTGAGGACTGGTCGAGAAAATACAGCTCGCTGAAGTCAATTGAAAATGCATGTTACAGCATCTTGAAAAATAGTGAAATCAGTTAACTCTGCCTAAGTCGAATTTGCATAAGTCGAATAATCGCCTAAGTCGAGGTGTTATACCAGTCCGTTTTCTTTATTTTCTATTGTTTTAACCTTACATAAGTCAATTTCTTTCTAAGTCGAAGCAATTCATTCAGTCCCAACAGATTCGACTTCTGCAGAGTTGACTGTAGTTTCTATAAAAACCAGATATAACTCTTGATCTCTTTGTAAAAATGTATTTATTGTTGCAAAATGGCAATTGTAGAAATTCATCGTTCATCATACTCTTCATGACCACCAAGCAGGTTGAGGGATAACTGCATGCTGCATTCACAGGACAAGCCATGTCTTTAAAGATAGAACTTAATAGTTTATCCCGCCAACTTCATTTATTAACTACATGTATTACTAACAGTGAATTATACAAAATTGATCTAATTTTTTTAAATATTGTTTATTTTGATTTGGGTAAATGAATAAATTATACAAATAAATACAATACTACATGCCATATGATTTACTGTGAAAGATATAAAAGGTTTTTACAAATGTTATGAAATATTTTTTGTTTTTGTTCACAAATTATGATTAAAAAATGACACTTTTGACACCAGGTTCAGGTAATGGCCAGTACAATCTTTAGAGGCCTTAAAGGGATAGTTGAGTTTTGGTAAAGAGAGTACAGTTTTGGTCAAACTGAACCATTACATTACAAACTAACAGTTATAATTCCACCATGCTCGAAAGGAATACAACATTTCAAATGACTAAGTAAAAAGCCTGTTTTCATTCAAAAAGAGCCATTAAAACTCGAGGCGCTCTCTAAAAACTCATTGGTTTCAACCATTTAAAATAAAATATTGTACATGTGATGTTTTGGTAAAATGATGATTAGATACAGAGATAAGCAACAACTATTCAAAAACCTCTTTTGTAAATTTTTGAAAAGAGGAAAAAATTAATGGCTGGTTCAAAATGATCAAATAATTGTGGGGCCCCACAATTATTACACAAATGGTTATGTTTATGGATATTTCAGGCATTTCTGTACCGATTTTGATCAAATAAAGTTTAGGATGTCATTAAAATTGTATGCTCTTTTAAATTTGACACTCAGTTTTTCATTATCTCACAACAGAATTATTTTGTGTAGCGCCCTCTATACCAAAACCTATACCCTTTAATCTGTTCAGTGCCCCACAGGGCTTCAAAGAAAAGAGATAATTTCTACTTCTAAATTTGTACAAATCTTTTTTTTCAATTTGTTTTGGTTTTGATCAGTACGTACAAGATCTTCAGTGTCCTGTGGACAGCAGTGATAAGAAGGCTGTGTGTGACTGGGTGCTTGGTCATGCCGTCAGGCTGGAGTATGGCGAAAAGGGTAGGTCGCATTCCTCTTCTCAAATCCTGATAATAATCAATATAGTCGACTTTCTCTGGTGACCACCTGTCTGTAAAGGCCACTTACTCTGACTCCCAATCAGTCCCTATTTTTCTTTGTTTGGAGACCATTATTTTTGTTTCTTACTTGGCTCTACAAGAAAAAGGTTCTCAATTTGTAAGATGACCCAGTGGTGTAACGTGGTCTGACAGATTGGGGGCACATGCCTCCCGCTAGTCCCCCTCCCCCAGGACATCCTGTAGCTAACCCACTGAGATGACCCTTGAAGATCAATTGAAAATCTTTATTGAATTTAGTGCAATTACAGAGAATTACAAAATTTTAAAGATCAAAAGGCAAAATCAGAATGAAATAGATTAATATTTCTATTAAACAATAAATATTACACTTGCAAGTTATCCTGAGGTATATATCAAAAACATAATTCATATTGATATATTCTTGACTTTTTCAGCCCAGTTGTACAAAGATATAGGAGCAGCACCCAAGACACCCACAGGGCTTGGTGCAGAGGATCCCTTTGCTGGCATTGAAGGTAAGAACAGCTAATTAACCAATTGCCTACATTATCCATAACAGGACCTGTGTGTACTATGTATTAACTATATATATGCAGCGAGCCAGCGACGTACCCAGGATTTTTTCAAGGGGGGGGGTTATTTTGTAAAATTTTCGAAGCCGAGACCAATTACCTTCAAAATTTTCGAGGCCGAGACCAAGATCATTGGTTGGGGGGGGTGGGGGGGGGGGGGGGGGGGGGGGGGTGTGTCCGTAGAAATTTTCAAAGCCAAGACCAAGTACCTTCAAAATGTTCGAGACCAAGACCATTGGTTGAGAACCCTCTCAGTGGGGGGGGGGGGATGTCCGTAGAAAATGTTCAAAGCCGAGACCAAGTACCTTAAAAATTTTCGAGACCGAGATCAGGGTCGGTTCAAAACTTTCGAGACCAAGACTATTCGTTGAGAACTCTCTCAGTGGGGGGGTGTGTATAGAAAATTTTCAAAGCCGAGACCACAAATCTTTGAGGCAGAGACCGAGAAATTTCAACATTTTCGAGCCAGAGACCGGAATTCTTCGCAATTTTCGGGGGTGTGCATAGAAAATTTTCAAAGCCGAGACCCAAAATCTTTGAGGCAGAGACCGAGAAATTTCAACATTTTCGAGCCAGAGACCGGAATTCTTCGCAATTTTCGAGGCCGAGACCGGGTTAATGATGGTCGAGACCGCTAAAATTGGGAAAGGGGGGGGGTTCAAACCCCCTCCCCCCCCCCCCCCAAACAGCCATTTTGGGGTCAAAGGGGGGGGGGGGGTTTGAACCCCCCCCAAACCTCCCCCCCCCCCCCTTGGGTACGCCTATGTATATATGCAATATGGGAAATACCAAATTTCTAGGCAAGGAGTTCAGAAAAAATGCTTAGTATCTCATTATGTTGGGATTTCTCCTCTATTACTTGACCAAATTAATGTATTAAATGTTGAATGTTTGTCATAAGCAATGTCTGTTACTATTGATGAATCTTTAGAATATTGGAATGAACTGAACATTTCACAAATATGAGATTCTAGAATGATGTATATTTTTCTCATCCTCTTGACAACTGATAAATCAAATTTGAGATGCGAAGTGTTAAATTTCACATAATGCAGCCTGGGTGGTGTATATGATACGCTACATAAATGGCAATATCTGACCATTCAGTATCGGGCTCTAAAAATCATAATTTAACCGTACAATGGTAATTAAACTAGGGTATGGTCATTTACACGCCCCGCCATACACACAATTTCCTGGTTGCACAGAATACAAGGACAATGCATGTGTCGGTGTGTCAACAAATGCATACCAGCCATGCATTGTCGGTACATTGTCTGCCACACATAACAGGATGGTAATTTGTGTATGAGTGACTGAACCCCCTCTTTCTTTTTCAGTTTCTAGTCCAAACGTGAAGGCAGGCTTGGTATCCATATGCACACTGCTGAAGATCCCCATGCATGTGGACCCTGTCGTGACGCTAGAAGCTGTCGGGATTCTCATCAAGGAACGGCTCTCTGAGGATGCGCAGACAGGAGAACTTGAAGAGGCAAGTGAAGTTAAAGCTAACGTGGTCACAAGTCACAACACTCATAGAATCAGCTTATATTTGTTCCTTACTTCCTTTAAATGCGCAGTAGATATTTGTGAAATGAAATGTATAGCTTCTTACCCAGTCTAATTCTGTGCATTGTAGATGAATAGGAGTATTTTTAACTTGTCAACATAACTTGGTCAATTGGATTCGTGCAATTCAATTCAAGAACTTAGAGGGTTGATGCAGAAATTACCCCTGAGAGTTTATTAAACGTCATATTAAAGATGAATCTTATGTAGGAATTGAAAACCTTATGCACACTTACATTGTTGCCAACAGCAGTATATTCTTTAGATAAACAAATCCCTATTCAAACACCTTCTGATCGTATCCCCTCCCACACCTTCTCTATTGATGATGAATATTTGTTGATATTGGAGTGATATTGGTTTGAGACTTCATCTTTCAATGCGAAAGTGGTGGGTTGAATGCCTAACCTTAAGCAAAATCTTGTATCCACATTAACCTGTCCCTACCCAGGTATAGTGAATGGGATACTGGCAGTAATTTATTCCTTTAAATACAAAACTGTTGTTTTTCAACGAGGATTATTGAGAAACGAGGCTTATGATTACCCTTCAAACATATTTTGTATTCATTCAGTAAGGAGCGAACTAATCCTTTTTTCTTCTAATTGTGTTTATCAGGGTATAAAAATGGATCTCGGTGAATATGAACTTGGGTTTGATTCTAAAGGTAAGTACTTGAGCCTTAGACTTTGGAAATTTCTGACAAATAATATTGGAATATGACCTCGTTATCCTCTCTGTTGTGTTCACTAGTGTTTATTTGGTTTTGAAACTTATTGAAATATTGTACAATTTAACAAATATTTTACATTTTCAAGTTGTGTATAACTTGTGTACATTTTATTTGTAAGTATTTGTACACTATTAAAGTTACACTGATAGGTGCTATTAATATCCTTGTTGCAGGGCAAAATATTTAATTGTGAGGATGTCCTACATGTACTACAAGAAAGTTACATTTATTTGTTGATATTTGCACAATTGACAGACTATTTTGTATTGCATAAGAGACTCTATCAAATTATTTTTTATTAGTATGAATGATGTATATTTTATTGTATAAACGTAAGAGAATTGATTGAAATATTTAAATCAGATTTACACGAGCAAAAGATAGCAATGTGTCACAGAAATTAATTTTGTCTAACCTCTGGTTTGAAACCTGCAGATCAAATCCTAAATGATGCCGGGAGAATTCTACGCCTTCTACATATCAACGAGCTGCGTGATCTGCAGACGAAAATCAATGAAACAATTGTTGCTGTACAAACACTGACCGCTAATCCAAAGACTGACCAACGCCTGGGAAAGGTCGGGCGGTAACGCTTGCTCCCAGGCTGTATGTGCCTGCATCGCTGTGCATGTGGCACAAGGGAAACGTGCTAACTCTCTCAGTTCCTAGATGTGGAAACACCATTGACTTAATCAATTCTTGGTTGTAACCATGGTTACGAGAGGGTTCATGATCTATATCTGTTAAATCTGATATATACCAGCGGAGGGTCCAGGGAAAAATGGAAATTTCTGTCACGTGACGATTTGGCAGGTCTCTGTGCTACATACTGAATAGTTTTGACATTCTCAAGCGGCATATTCACTCTTCTTGGATTCACAAAGTGCAGCAGATGCGTTTTCATTATCTTACTGACATTTCCTAACCTTTATAGATTTTGTCAGCCAAGGCTTTGAGTTATAACTGATATCTTGATAAATCTTGCATAGAAAAGAGAACATCAGTCAGCCTGTAGATGCTAGTAATTCAGTTCGACCATTTGATCGGAACTCTGAGCAGAGAAAGTACATATGGTTTATGTTTATATGGTCTACATCTCATTTGCTCTGGGAGCCAGTGGGAGGTCTAAAAACTTTAATTTCCCCAGCTCTAAACTTGACCCCAAAACTTAAACCTACCCCTATCCCAAATCACAATATTCAACCTCTCAGTTCTGACTTTATTTGTGTACTGAAATGGACAAAGACCAAGTGACTTTGCCATCTGCTAATGAGGTCCTCTGCAGTCTAAAGAGTTCAAATAAACATGATGAACTGGTAAAAGTGTGTGAGAATATTTTATTTGTTGATGGATCTACAAGACCGGTCAGACATGCCCGGTTCGTTTTTAATTGTCCATGCACAATCAACAAAAAGGTCACAATTGTGTGAGTGGCACACTGGCATGCATGTACATTGTACAGATTGTCACTTTTATTCATTCACAGGTCCAGCTCTTTTGCCATGTTTATTCATTCGTACATATACTTGTGTGTGAAGACAGTAACAGTCAAGCCTGTGCAGGCTGCTCTAAAGAGGTGGCCACTCACACAGGTTTGACTGGATATTGATGTGGACATTTGTTGCTACCCTGTAAATTATCATTTTTTATCAGGAAATATATTAATTGATCAAGTTGGCTATAAATTGCTGATATGGGTTGTACATGTAGTACTAGGGTTAATTGGCTTATTTATCTAAAGAGTTTTGTTCCCATATTTTGGACACTTAAAGTACTTCTAAAATTGAAAATATGATTGTTAAACTTCTACAAGTATATGATATATTGACTTTAATTTGTGTCTATTTTGTTGCTGAATTGTTGTTTTGAACTATGTATCTGAAACTAGTTTTAAGTATATTGTACCATAATTTAAATTATTTTTACTCCTCATTGCAATGTGAGAAATGATCACATTTAAAAACTTAAATGCAAGATAGTTATTTACGGTTCAGTTGTGGAAGTAGGTTCAATGATTCAATCATGTAGAAAATCCATTGCTTCTCAGAATGGCAAGACTTTCAGTACATTTTATCTCCCTTGCATATGACATTTAATGTTGCCAATCTCAATGTCTGGATTTAATTTGGGCACTTTATATTTGTTATCCTTAACGCTAAAAATTTGTGTTTTTTTGTGTGTATTTTGAAGATTTTTGTTTAAAATGTTTTGTTTCAATAGTTATTTATGTGAAGCTAAAATTGCCTCTAACCTTTGAAAAAGTTTTTTTTTTACTTCTGATTCCAAAAAGACATTGACATCAATTGCATGTCAAAATTACTTATTTTACTGGCACAAATGATTGTGTATTAGAAATAGACATCTATTCTAAGTATTTACAATAAGAATCGATTATCAAATGTTTGATAGGGTGATCTAATTTAAATTACCTCAGATGTCAAGCAAATGGAAATAAATCAATTTATTCCTTGAAATGCTTGAGGGCCCCATCATGGCAGCTCGACTAAAGCCAAGGTAATAATGCTCCGAGTGCTTTGAGACTTCAGTGATTAAGCACTATGTAAAAATGGATATTATTAGTATTATTAAATCACTGTACATCTGCTTACTTTACAGGGTACATGTATGTAATCAAATTTAGCAAATACAACCAGGAGAATTTGTGTATATGATTTGGGTGGACATGGGGCTGCAGCTCCCCCCCCCCCCCCCTAAAATATGCCTTTAATTATTTAAACGCTAATATTATGGCAAATATCACCTCATATTGGGGCAGTAAAGGGGTGAAAACTTTTTGTTTGCTTTTATACAAACTATTTTGGCAAGAACCTATTCAGGCAAAAGACATAAGTCCCCTTTGCATTCTTTTGCCTTGTGTTGATAAGCCTTATAGAGCAAAATGTGTTTTAAGAAGCATGATGTTCCTTTCTATGAAAAGACATCTCTGTGAGGACTATTATGTACTTATGTTATATTGATTAAAGTGATCTAGTAACTTTGGTAACATTACAAAAATAACAAAGGATTGATAAAATCTGTATTTCTGTGATCCGATATGTCCACCGAGTGATGTGTGAGAATTCCATGTTAAAAAATGGATGTTTTATGGCCGAGTAATGAGCAAAAATGCAAGGTAATATTTGCTAACTCATTGCCATAACTTGTTACACAGTTGAAATGGTCCCAGGGAGACTTTCACATTCAAATATTTCAATCATAAATATCTTTATAATGAAAGAGAAATTCTGAAAACCAAAACATGTTCATGCTTCTATTGATGTAAATTTTGTTGATTTGTACAATGTTACTAGATCCCTTTAACATCTAAAATTCAAAATGACAAGATCAAACAGGAGTGTTTCAAGTTGAATTAAAAGAGTCATAATGACATAACTCATAATAATCACATTTATTTAATTTGTGTGCGTTTAATTTTGTATAGTTTATATTAAATTAAAAATAATGAAGAAATATGTGGTAATTTTACAAATCTGATGAATGTCAACAACGGGTCAATTTATGGAATTGATATAAACCCCTCACAAAAAGTTCCGCAGTTCAAGTTTGAGTGTTGATATCTATTTTGTTATGAAATGATCCTTCTCGAAATTGATATAATTGACAAGCCTGTTTATTCCCCATTACATCGATGCCTCATTTTTAATGATTATGTAATTATTAAATGTGCAGTAGACCTGAATATGGAGCCATGTCAAAAACAAAATGTCGCAATATATAACATTATCGTCAATGTGAATTATTCATTTGTTTGCAGATTTACGTGTCTTTTGAATGGTCACACAATAACGACGCATTTTGCAACATTTCAATCTTGACTTGGCCCCATATTTAGGTGTAATGCACATTTCATAATTACATTTATAACCATTACAAATGGGGTATCAATATAAAGAGAAATTAAGAGAGATATGGATACTCAAACTTGAATTGCTGAACGTTTTGTGTATGTGTGTGCGCATGTTTTTCATGAAATTGTGAACTATAACTAATCATGAGAAGGCCGTTCAAGGCTCTGCCGTTCAAGTCATATCTATCTTACTAATGGGCAGTGTGAATTTGACCAATGTGGCGTCATTTTCATCTAGACAATGAAAAGGTGATATGGTGGAGGTCAGTGACCTAGCTGGGGGGGGGGGGGGGTGGCACAGAGGGGCACATGCCCCCAATATGTGGACAAAAAACAATACAAATGTGGGTAAACAAACTTTTAACTGTTTTCAAAGTTAAGAAAATAGAATCCCCCTCCCCCCATCAGTTGGTCACTGACGGAGATGGTGCCTAAGCTTGACGTCATAGTGATGTCCTCATTCTGAATTTACATCAGAAAAATTCCTCTTGTGAGTATTGTGTGTGACAATATTTTATATAAGGACTGTGAGCACCTGTACCATGCAGCCACGTTGGAATGCTCCTAAGTTGGTGGAAAGTGTGCATTTCATGTGTGGATTGAATGTGTGTATCTGATGACTGAGGTAATATTGTGTACATATTGTAGAGACAATAAGGTTTAGCAATCATGTTTGATGGTAAAATCTCAGCATGAATAATTATACAACCCCTTCTACACCCCTCCCATAATTCATATCAAATTATACATAACCCTGTTTGTTACTTTTTTGGCTATGCCACAGATTTTTGTATAATTTTGATTTGTCTCTGCCATTAGGGCTTCTTATCTCATTAAAAAAAGTGTTGGGTCTGCAATTAATCAGGGGCAAAGCTACGTGCCCGGGGGGGGGGGGGGGGGGGGGGGGGGGTCACACTAATACACAAGTGCTACCCACCCGTGTCCATCAACTTCTGAAATGGACCTAATGACGACGCTGTATAGGTGAAAATGATATCCTTTTGACGTTTTTATTGGATGCGGGTGCGTAGCCAGTCATGTTGGGAGTGACCCCCCCCCCCCCCCCCCCCCCCCCCTCCCACACACACACATTTTTATTTTGTTGCTTGTCAGTCAAAAACCTCTACCCCCTCATGAAAATCCCAGCCCCTCCCCCCTGGTGCTCCCCCACTGAACACATCATATCTACGGCACTGCAATTAATTAGAGGCCATGCTCTATAAAGTAAGGACTTTGTATTCCTTTTCATTTTTTGTTATATTATTTCATATGTATTTAGCTAGATACACAAAACAATGAAAATACATATAGGTCTATAGGGCAAAAATAAGTTTCACAAAATAGAGATATATTATACATGTTTTTTTTTTAAGAGTGTTCATGGTGTGGGGCTGGTGCAGGTCTGAACCCCATCTCCTAATTGTTTGAACCATTACCATATGCTACACCACACAGTTCACATTCTCGATTAATACGGTTTATAACCAAAAGATTGGCTTACTATAATATCAGCGTGATCTTCGTATGATGTAGGCACATCGCAGATTGCGGTCATTTTTTTTTTCAATTCGTGATTGTCACTGATCCTAGAAGGTACCATAGAATTTTCACCGGTCTATTGTGTATGAATGACAGAACGAAGGGCCCTAAAAATGATGTTTTGGGCAAATAAAGTCGCTTCTTTGGTAAGTACGGCTAAGAAATTTAAGAATTTGAAAATTTAGAGTCTTGTCTAGTGTAAATATATCTGTTAAAAATGCATGATAAATTGAGAAAAATAAAGAGAAACATGATTAACTGATCAAAATAAGGTCCGCGATCGCGGTTGTACGACTTGCGGCGCGTTGTGGATCATTGGGTATTTTGTAAACAGTAGAAACTTGCACTGCACTTAATTGTATGCATGCGTGCTTTTGACAGTGTATGTGCGTGTGATTGGAATTGTGGGAGCAGCTAGCTCAACTCTCGATCGAGATTACATCTACTAAAGTACCGGCATAGACATGTTGACACCCGCTCACTTCTTCGATTGAATGACAACATATCGAAGAGTTAGCCTTTTCATTTACTAATCAAACGCCCTTTTACTTTTAGGGCGTTTAATTTTGTCCCAAGTAAAGAGGACCAGCCACCAGGCTCCTCACCCTGGAGTGTGCCAATTCTCATTTTAATTTTGTCTTTGGTTGATCGGTTTCACAAAAATACAACTCGATGTAGTAATTTGTCTCACATTATTGTCAATTAATTTAAATTTGTTGGTCACAGTTGCTGAACACATAAAAGCGAAAGCAATTTAGTCCTCATGTGTTATTAATTTTTGTCAAAGTTTTATTCAAATTCGTCCCATAATTAGTTTAATTACGCATAGTGACGCGGAAGCGAGTTAGCTCAGTCGGGAGCGCGTCTGACTTGGACGAGAGGGATCCCTGGCCTGGTTCGATCCTGACCATCGGACAATGAATCGTTTATTACGCAGTAAATTCAAGCAAACTCGGGTTGTGCGTTATCGGCCTCCCCTGTGCTTCCTATGCAGGAAAAGGATTCATGGAAAAACACTCTGTCCCTCGGTAGGAAGTCCTGTGTATGAGACAGTATACAAATAATCAATGTTTATGAGTGCAATGGTACGAATATTTGCATGAGTTGAATGATGGAATGTTACATTCAACGAGGCGAAGCCGAGTTGAATGGAACATTCCATCTTTCACCGAATGAAAATATTCGTACCATTGTACGAATGGAAAAACATTAATTATTTGTTTTATATGACACCTAAGTGTAAAAACTTACATAGATCCTGTCGATTAAATCGTCCAAAGCGGCATCCGTTAGCAAAACAAATCCCGATTCTGCAGCCATGTTGTGTAAAAAGTACTGTGGAAACTTCCAAGCGCAATGCACAGCGCGCTGCCTTGCATGCCTTGAGTGCGTAATGTTTGTTAATGCGCTCGTTCATGAATGGAATATCTGCGCGATGCGCACAGTTATTTTTAACGCGCGCTGGCCTTTGCACAACAACAACATAAAAAAGTACCATTGCACGTAGTAATCGTGCAATGGTACTAAAAATCGTTGAATGGTACGTTTCTACGAATGTCATGTGACCTGAATTCAACCAATCACATTGCGAGAACATTCCAAGGTGTCATATAATCACACTTCATGCACAGTCACACTTCATTTGGGGAGTCACGCTATCAAGCTTGCAGCTTATTGTGACTCCCCATGCAACTCTCCTATTATACTGTATACTATTATGTTGTATAGTTATTCTTTATTTACTTATTTTTTTATACAATTGTTTAATGTAATTAAGCACAATTGTGATATTCATGATTTGTATTATATGTTGTTAAATAATTGTTTTGTATTTATGTTATGTTTTGAAGTTGCAAAATAAATGAAATGAAATGAAATGCATGCTAAGAACCTAGTCATCTTCTCAAAAAGAGTAGGGTGTTGACCCGGTTGACTAGTAACCCTGCACATCACAACCAAAAAATACTGCAAGAATCTTCAGATTTGAAGAAGGCATGTCATGACGAGGGACATACAAGCTTAGCTTGCGTCTCGTAAAATCAGTAAATCAGTAATGGTGTCTTTCCTATCTGTGTGGGTAGTAAACCTGGCTGCAACATTTTGGAACCTCTCAAAATCTGATGTTTTTGTTGTGGTATGTGGCAGTAGGGGTCCCTTGCTGCTGAAGCATATATTCGTAGTGAGGTCGGACTAGAGTTTTTGTAGAGATTTTCCTTTTTATTCACGGAGGGGTGGTAGAAACTTATTCAGAGAAAGTTCAATACTTAGTTAACATACTTAGATTGTTTGGGATGATGACGCCAAGGTACTTGACAACTTGGATTTCTTGGTTTTGGCTAGGGCAACTCCCATCATTTTGTATGAAGTCTGGGTATGATGCCTGTTTCAAGTTTCAAATTTATTTTCCATTTTCCATGAATAAATCACAAACAACATTTTACAAAGTATACAATGTTTCTGGAGATGCGCATGGGTGGTGCACTTGGAAGGATTCATTGTGATGCCTGCTCACAGACGGGAACCTGCTTACCAATAATATCAAGCGAAAGCCATTTCATTCATTCGCTTACAAATTATGAATTTACCCGTTTGGCATGCATGTTTCACTGCAAACAAAGCACTTAAAACAAAGAACTTCAGTCTAATCTATCATCATCTGTGTTTTTCCCCCCTAAATTTGCAATACTTTATTACAATTTGAATGCAGCAATTTTGGATGAGATTCTTGTAAATATTTGACTTGACATTTGAGATTAAAGGGTCATACCTTAGTATGACCATTTACATTGTAGATGTGCCCCCGACCAGGTTTAGAGATAAACCTAGTGTGGGTCTAAATTTACACTTTAAACTACTGGTTTAATTTAGTAGAATACCAATTTAGACTCACGCTTGGTTTAGTGGAGGTTTAAGTTAGACCTAGTGTCAGTCAAAGTTAAACCTGTTTAACTATAGTATTTCTAATACTGGCAAAAGAGTTGCCAGAGTTTCTAGTCCCTTTCTGTAGCTTTCACTACTTATATTAGACATGTGGCCTAGTGCAGCAGAATTGGCTTAAATGAGCCAAATTATTGGACAACTTTGAAGGGGGAAAATGTGTTTCTTAATTTGGGGGAAAATGTGTTTCTTAATTTGTGGGAAAAATAACAACTGATGTTAAATTGAACTAAATGATATAGCAGGGCTCGACACTCGCACTGGCCCGCTGGCCCGGGGCCAGTGAAATTGCACTTCGGGCCAGCAAAAATGTTTAAAAGACATATTTTGGTGGCCCGTTCGGGCAAGCAGATTTTCAACCCAAAATTTGAAAAATCTTGTTTTCTTCCATGTTATGCTTCATCTATAATCACAGATTTGATCAGGAAAGAGTGATTTTTGTAATAGTAAAAAGTTTAAAGGGACTTTAATTAGGAACATTGTCCAAATCCTAAAAATCCAATTTGAATTCTAGCGGTTCCCTCATACCTTGTTGTATTCGTATTGACAATAAAATCATGGGACAGGTTTCGGTTTTTCAAATTTCCCTTTCGCTACAAAGATATGTACGATTGAATTGTTCAGATAATAAAAAACTCTGTTGGGAGTTTTGAAACCGTGTACAAAGTGAGTGCAGTGAGTTAGTGAATGTCACTTTGCATTTTTGCTCATTACTCGGCCATGCAACGTCCATTTGACTTGAAATTTTCACACAATACCCTGTGGACAATATCAGATGACAACAATATACATTGCATCAACCATTCATCACTTTTTGCACATGTCAACAAAGTTACTAGATCCCTTTAACTCATGAAATATAATTTTTGGGCCAGTAAATTTTTCTTTCGGGCCACCAGAAAAGGGGAAGAAATTATTTCACTGGCCCGACCGGGGCACTGACAAAAAAGCTGAGTGTGGAGCCCTGGATATAGAAATATTTTAGATTTTTGGCCTGACTTCTCACTTCTGAGAAATTCCAAATTATTTAGGTCTGCTACAAGAAGGTTAGTCCTACATATTTTCTGCTGACTAGAGTACCGTATTTATGCCATTGGGCAATGTACAAAGCCAACTAATTAGTTCTCACCCCTCTTAGCTTTTATTTAAACTTTAAGCTGCCATGATTCTTCAGAAATAAGTGTATTTCAAGATTTTCTGATTTTGCTTGTAGATTTATTGTCCAAAATGTGAATTAATTACAAAGGAAATTTATTTTTATCAACATTATATATTTTTTCTTTACATTATTTACCTCTGCAGTCAAGGCACAAATGTTGAGAATGAATGGGACCTAGTCAAAGCGTTGCTGGAATGTTGCTGGGAGCTTGAAATTACAGCTCATGCTCCATCGTGTGACATGGTTTTGAGAAACAAGACTTGGGGAGAATCAAGCCAGATAACCAGGCACCATGTCTACATCCAGCAACGACCTGTCCCCGTTTCCCGTGGTCCATCACCACCACAAAGTGGAGCCTCACTGTGGGGGTGTTGACGAAGATGAGGACTCGTCTGGCATCGTCATGGCAACAAGTTTCATGGCTGACACTCCTTCCTCTGCTCTTGTGGAGCCAGACCCTCACTCCCTTCTCAGCTCATCACTGGCAGTGCCGCAGTCAAGTCTGACGGTCAACAACGATGATGAAGAGGGAATAGATGATGCCATTGATGATGGTGGCGGTGACCTGACAGGGAGTGAGTTCTCGCAGGTGCTTGGCGGTGGGTCAGGGGATGAAGCGGACGCTTTGGATGCTATCTCAGGCCTGGCGCTACAGCAGTCCAGTCTCTTCCTAGTCAACCTTAACTCCAGGACGCAGTCCCAGCTTGGTACCCTGGGAGGGCAGCTTAGCACGTTAGGAGGTGGTACAGCGGCTTTCATGCCTGTGCTGGTCCTTGGAGGCCAGAAGCTTGGGGAGGCTCCACAGCTGTTGAGGCTAAGGGATATTGCACATGCCAGTCTGATCTGCGCAACGCAGGAGAGCATAGCTAGGACATACAATGCTGCTTCACCACCAAAGCCTGCCGGTGAGTTTGAATATTAGTGTATAGTAATCAAGTAACAAGAAATTTATTGTTGATGAAAATGACCAATGATGATGATGATGATTGTGATGATGAAGATGATTATTTATTTATTTATTGCATATTTTGTTATTTTGAAGATGACAACAATTAAGATGATAATGGTGATGATGATGAAGATGATAATGGTGATGATGATGATGATGATGAAGATGATGATGATGATGATGATGATGATGATTGATGATGATGATGATATAGTTCATAAAAGTTATATCAGAGATGCACAAGGGCAACTAAATACTTTCATGTACAGTTTGATTAATCATCAAAAATTAAAAAATCATTCTTCCCTATGAATCTCTAGAAAAGAGGGAGTTCAAATGTGAGGAATGTGGGAGGATCTTCAAGTCATCGAGTCACTTCCGCTACCACATGGAAACACACAAGGGCAACAAGTTGCTCAAGTGCACAGTCCATGGCTGCAACAGAAGCTTCTCTTGGCCGGCAAACCTCAAGTACCATGTCAGGACTCATGCGTAAGTTGAAGATAACCAAACTTTCGTGCAGACCTTCAAGTTGAGGAGACCAACAGCCAGCAAGTTTATAGGAATAATAGTTTAAGTGGATGAAATTTGCCTTCCAATTTGCCTTCCAATTGTACAAATTAGTGGGCATAGGATGTGCAAGCTAATACACCCAAACAATGAATTTTGTTTTAAATGGATCTAGTAACATTGTCCAAGTCCTCAAAACTTACTTGGAACTCTAGCGGTTCTCTCATACCTTGTTGTATTTGTATTTACAATTCAGAAGCATGGGATAGGATTTGTTTTTTTCCAATTTCCCTTTCGTAAAATAGATGTTTACGATTGAAGTGTTCAGATATTAACTGGATAGCCGTAACCATGTACAAAGTCAGTGCAATAAGTTAGTGAATATCACTTTGCATTTACACTCATTACTCGACCATATAATCTATATATCTATTTGACATACTATTTTCCCACATTACTCAGTGGACATACTGTATCAGATCACAACAATACACGTTGTATCAACCATTCATCACTTTTTGCACATGTTAACAAAGTTACCTGATCCTGTAATATAGTGTTATTTGAAATGACATTTTTCATGTAAAGCAATAGCAAAGACATGTCTTGTATTTTGTCTCTTCAGACTTGCAGTCAACTAGGTCAACTAGGCACTAAAGCATACACACCAGAACTAATACAAGTCCTCGTGCACGAACAATGACTTATCTTATTTAGAAAGTGAATCAAACCCTTCTGATTTCCTGTATGTAAAGTTGTTTTTCGTACTTAATTCCACCTGCAGAAATTATGAGCCCTATGGGGCCATCTACAAAGTACGTACGCAATTTTTGGTCCGAAATTGACCCCCCCTCCCCCCCTGTACGCACTTTTTATACACGTGGTTCAATGGAGTGTACGCATAAGATTTTACCCCCCCCCCCCCCCTCCCCCCTGTGCGTACGTACTTTGTAGATGGCCCCTATCCGTGCAGCATTGAGGGTTTAGGCAAGACATTCTTCACCGTGCAGTCCCTCTTGACGTACCCACGAGAATTCACACAGGCACAAAACCATTAAAGCTGATCTTATTATTTGTGACCTGCTATAGCAAAACCTGGCACTTGTCGGTAATTAATGTTTTGAAGAAATTCTAAGTTCACACAATGTGTGTAAAAGACCTATGATTGTAAAATTGAAACAATCATACCTTCACCAATTATTGACCAATCAGTTAGAACAAATCATCAAATGAAAGCTTGTGATGAGGCCTTTCTAATGGTGTGAAAATCTACATTTTGATTTGTACAGACAAGTGCCAGGCTTTGCTATAGCCGGTTACATTTAGCAAGTGATTCTTATCATTCATATCATGAATTTGTCTTTCTTTCTTGATCCCACCTGCAGAAACGACAGGCCCTATCCGTGCAGCATTGAGGGTTGCGGAAAGACATTCTTCACCGTTCAGGCTCTCAACGTACACACCAGAATTCACACGGGCACAAAACCATTCAAGTGTACCCATGACGGCTGTGACAAGAGCTTCACTACTCAGGGCAACCTCAAGAACCATAACCGCACACACACAGGTGAAGAGAAAATGAAGGGCTATTATGATGATCCCATACTTACACCCCTTAAAGAAGAGGAGTAAACATAATGTTTTTGAGTAAAATAATGTCTGTACATGTACAAAGTTTAAATCTTCCTTAATTAATCTTATGCCTGCATTGATATCTTTGAGTTGCGGTACTACACACTTTCACTATATAGGATGATAATGTTTGCTTGTAGTGATGTTAAGAGAAAAGTTCCCATCCAAATATTTTAAATGAGTTTTATATGTGGGACATTTTGTTCTAGTAGAATAAAAAGTCACTTGATTCAACAGGAGAAATTGTACTTGTTTGCAATTCAATGCTTTAAAAAAAAAATCCCTTGTGTCGCAGTCGGGCAAGTAAAAATAATTTTCTTTTTTATTTTAGTGGCCCAAAATCCTGAATCTGGTGGCCTGAAAGACTGAAAGCAATGCTTTTGATTACATTTAGTGAATTTGATTTGTGAAGAGGTATTTTACCCTGTACTTAATTGTTCATAAGCTGTGCCCTTCACACAGACAAAAGAATGTGAATACAAAACCTAGATCGTGTTTGTCAAGTGGTAACAATCAGGAATGGTCTATCTTGACAAGATTTTCTACATATTAATGGGATTTTAGATGTACTATAAAATCTTTAAAATTAACTTAAATGAAAAGTTTTCCCATCTTCAATTTACTTTTCATGTTACATGCTTATATTTCCATAATTTGCCCTGTGATAAAGAAAGGAGTACATTGTATAATTCAAAGTCGCCTGTAGTACTGGTTACCCCATTCATTATATTAAGTATGGAGGCTGCCATTCTACAATTAGACTCCAGGATTTTGTATTGTCTGAGACTGTGCTAAGATGACGACAATTGTGAACAAATAAGCTCTGCCTCTTTTTGTAAGCTCACGCGGCTCGCAGGGTTTGTGCATAAACAAAAGTGAAAACGAGAGCTAACAAAAAGACACTAACTCATGGATCAAATGTAAGAAATATTTGCATGAAAATTTGTCATTATGAAAAGAAGACATAATCAAAAGTCGGTTGTTGGTGGGGAGATTTAGGCTTTAGCTATATAAAAAAGCCTATAATTAAACGAACCATTCAATATTATTGAATAGTAGTGGCTCATGACTCCATGTCACGCAATATAATGGAGATGTGGCTTTGAAATTAAGTGACAAACAACCAACTATTCATTTTAGTGAATTGTGCAGTACTGTATACTAACAATGCCACCTCCTTAGAGCACACAACACTTCATCCTGGTACTGCATGAGCTGCCAAAGGGATTGGTGCATCACGTATCAAATGCCTTATGATTCCATGTGTTGTGTTTGCAGGTGAGAGGCCATTTAATTGTGACTTTGAGGGATGCCTTCAGAAGTTTGCAGAGATGTCCAGCCTGAAGAAACATAAGCTCACACACACAGGTAATTTAGGTCAATTAGAAAGTAAAGGATGATCAAATTGACACTCTCGAGGCTATACATGAGTAAGGTACTCCTTAGTATGAAATGCATCCCCAAATATTATATTCTTTTTAGGAAATTTGTTTTGATCTTCAAGTGTTTATTTTAATAACCAATGGAAAGCAAAATAAGATTTTATCTTGTTTTATCTCTGTTTATTTTCAGAGGTTTGACCAACATTTATAGACCTTTATGGAAAGCAATTCTTTTCCTATAAGGCGTTCTTGTATGATATGTATAAATAATAGTATACACGAGTTCTTACATGTACTTCTTGAAAAAGTATTACTTTGTTTTAACAAAATCTTGACAAGGTCAACAATATTGTATGATTTGTTTTAACCTACAGATACTTGAATATGACGACACATGTAGAATTGTTGACATTACATTGAGTTATTTTCCCACAACACCCATATTAATACATGACATGACGGATTCCTCTATGGAATTGGTTACTCTGTTGACTTAGTTCTCTGATGACTAATTTGTTTTTCCGACAGGGGAGAAGCCATACGAATGTGAGATATGCGGGCGTGTTTTCTCCCAGAGTGCAAGTCGCAACACACATAAAAGGCGCCACCACAGTTCACTGGCAGACAACAAGGTTTCATCCTCCGTGTTGGATGCAGATCACGACATAATGAACTCGACCTTGGTATCCAAGGGGCGTGGCAGTAGCAGACATCACACCAGTAACAATTCCCAATTTAGTATAGGTGGGTAAAAGTACAATCAAACCTGTCTTGGCGTCCATCTGTCTATAGCAGCCAACCTATTTATAGTGGCCACGAAAAGTGATCCCCTGCAGAGAAATACAATGTTACGGAACCTGTCTTTAGAGGTCACATGTCTACAGTGGCCACTTTTCTTGTTACCCTTAGGTGGTCACTATAGACAGGTTTGACGATGGTAGCATTGGTGGGTGTATTGGAGTAAGATGGGAGGGGAACATTATGCAAGGGTGTAGTTGCCTTGCTATAAATAGTGTTAGACATATAGTCAGAGAGATGACAATGTGAGCTTATTCCTGGACCCAAGAGACATGGCAGCAGTAGACTAGTAACAAGTCTCAATTCCGTATAGGTAGTTGAAACATGTCTTGTTGCTTAAGTCGCTGTCTGTCGTAAGCCCACAGTACACCTCATGATCCAATCCGATCTAACTAACAATTAAGGACCCAAACTATTCTACATGCTTCAAATATGATTGAAAATGAGCAAAGAAAAGTAGGCTTCGCCGGGAATCGAACCCGAGACCTCCGCATTGCTAGACTGGTGCTCAACCATTGAGCCACAAAGACCCTTGAATGGGGGACGTTCCCATGAAACCCTTTTCTTTGCTTGATTAGTCAGAAGCTATATAAACCGGGCACTAACCCAAGGATAATTAAATCAACTTTGCTTCAAATATGCACTACTTGCTATAGTTCAGGTACGCAGTTGTTCCTGAACATGGTGTATCTCTGTGTCCAGTTGATGGTTTTGGGTTAACTTGTGATTCTTGTGAATGTTTTATTTTTAAAATTTGAACAGATGGTTTCAAACAGAGTATATTGGTAGCAAAGAAGATGTTATTAACTAATGAAATAGCTAATCTTCACTAATAACCTACTCAAAAAGAGTATGTCATAAAGAAAAAACTTTGTTTGTACCCAATGCACAAAGCAGTGTAATTTGTAATAAGCTCTGCTTAATTAATTTAAGTACTCTATAAGTAGACCATCAGCATGTGTGACATTCAAAGATGAATTGTAACATACTTGTTTGTCATTTTTAATTCAGATTTTATGTGGAAGTTGGTCCCAAGCAGACCAAATTAGGAGTCAAGAAGTTGTGTCTTGTTACAATAACTTATTTCCTCTTATACTAAATGTTGTGCTCAATATGATCATCAGTATAATTGTAATTGGTGTAGCTTGATTGCTTTAAAGGGTACCACCACCCAAAAATAATATTCTTATTAAAGAAAGGTAACATCTTTAGTATTCCATTCCATCAACAAGTTCACAAAAATATGTTTCTAGAAAAAAAAAATATAATTGGAAACGCATCACCATTCTAAAGCATGCGTTCATGCGGTCTGAATTACGCAGACTGCTATGTGTGCGGTGAATTGCACCGTGTGCAGAGCGAACGAATCGCCCGGGAATCTATTGTTTACAAACGTGCACGTGAATAGCATTGGCGCACTCGCAAATGGTTGGCCCGTATGGAACCAGGAAATAGCAGTGGTTCCGTAAGTGGTGGAAATTAATTGCTTTGTTTATGAATTACACAACCCTTTGCAAAATGTTGGGTATCTATTTGATATCACAAAACGGTACCAAAACATATAATAATGTGTTGTTCTTTGCCTGGTGGTCCCCTTTAAGTATTCTAAAAGATGATGGATGATATTCTCTGTTAAGTCATGACCTACATCATTCTTTATTCAAATTTGTGGTGAATAGGTGGTATAAAGGAAAGCATGTCAGCAAGTCCAGTTGGTGGCATCGACTCCAATGAAGTCCCTTCAGCATCCTGTAGAAGCCAGGACACTGATGACATATCCCTATCACACTCCCTGTTGCAAGGTAAGCAATGCCTCTAGAGGACATCTTATAATTCCAATAGCTATAGATGGAATTCACAAATGAAACTTATGTAAACCATGGTTAAGACCATAGTTTACATCTATGAAGTGCATATACAAGGAGAAAATCACACTTGGTAATTTTGAATGATATAACGGTTGGTAATTGCTTACCCGCAGCACCAAATAAATTTCACCATCTGAAAATAAAGTTGGTGTCTTGAGCAAATGTGTAGCTTAAACATGGTAAAAAGTAAAACATTTAACCATGGTTTACATGAACCTACTTTGTGAATTCCAGTCTATAAGCTTTATAACCATTCTTCAATTTATGTCACCGACTTAAATCACCAGGAGGCAATGGCCCGGATTCACAAAGGAGGTTTGTACAAACCATGGTTTAAACCATGGTCTACATCTATGGAGTGCTGCTCGTATACAAGTAAAACAATTTCTAATTTCTAATGATATGACTGTTAGTGCTTGCTAACCAGCAAATTTCACCATCTGAGAAGACAAACCTTTATTTGGTGCATTTAGTAAATGTGTAACATCAATATTTTTAACAAATAAGGAGTTTACATTCTTTCTCCATCAGTTTATAATTGGCACTCCATAGATGTAGGCCATGGTTTGTACAAACCTCCTTTGTGAATCCTTGAACCTTGAAGAGATAATCCCTATAGCAGCTCACTGGGGAAGCTAAACTGGGATGACTAGTGATGTGACGTCAATGGCCGACGTGAAAAGTGAGGGTATTTACAGTGTAGGTGAATGTCCATTATATACAATAAGAAATGGAGTGTTTAAGTGCAAGTAAAAACCAAGCTCTGATCTACAGAGATCTATGTTTTGGGGTTGTCTGTCCATCTGTCATAACTGGTTCTCATAATAGCAATATCTCAGGAATGGATTAACTTGGTATGTGTATGTATCTTGAAGAGCTTGTAAACTGATACGATTTTGGGATAATTATGTCTAAGGAAACGGCTCATTTTAATCAAAGATAGCTCATAATCACAATATCTCAGATCTGTATGTAACTTGACAAGCTTGTGAACATTACATTTTGAGGTTGTGAGGTCAAAGGTCAATGGGTTGATTATGATCTTTCAAGAATCGTAGTGACAGAATATCATCAGATTTTAGCTTGTTTGTATACTTTCTGGTCATGAGGTCATCATATAAGGCAGATCCATACATTTTGACAGAGGTAATTTTAATTGTTCTAGTCCCACATGACTCTTATTAAATAATTATTTTATTTTTATTTATAAATGTTTTTTTCTTCAGTTGATCTCAAAAGTTCATATGTGATCCTACATTTCTGAGTCTCTTGG
Organism: Echinarachnius parma; assembly: GCA_037951105.1. Classification (NCBI taxonomy): domain Eukaryota; kingdom Metazoa; phylum Echinodermata; class Echinoidea; order Clypeasteroida; family Echinarachniidae; genus Echinarachnius; species Echinarachnius parma. The sequence goes on along the minus strand of JBAMJV010009045.1, from coordinate 116,352 downwards.
CCTTGTTTAGAGAACTATCTTTTGAAGCTGCTATTGATATATGATAGTCTGTTTCTTTAATGATACAATTTTAACACATTCACTTGTCGTTTGTTTTTGTTATGACAGGTCTAGGTCCTGGTGACTCAACAGTACCAATTACAAGTTCACTAGAGAAGGTTGATTCGCAGGACGAATCATCCTCCGATTTTGTTCTGACGCGGCACCCCCAGCACTCCCTCCACAGCATGGTGAGCGGCGCTCACCACTCCGATGTTGACGATGTCCATGAAGAAAGCAGTGACGACCTCCATCATCAGCATCTCCACCACCACCACCAACATCATCATCATCATCATCTTGATCCTGATGACCGGCATTCCCCCGCAGCGGGCGAGATGGTGTATGACCACGACGAGAGCCAGTCATTGCTTAGGTCAGATCTGGAGGAGACAAGCTCACAGATGATGGGTGTGGCAGCTGATCATGTGATGGGCGTGGCCGATGGTCATGTAATCGGAGTGTCTGACGGACCTCACGGTATTGGGGTGTCCAGTAACCACTTGATTGGTGTGTCAGATGGGACGCATGTGATAGGCGTCTCCGATAGCCACGTAATTGGCGTGTCGGATAGCCATGTTATTGGTGTGTCCGACGAACCGCCCTCTGTTGGTCAGGATTTGCAGTATCCTGAGGACATATGGGGTGGGCAGGAACATATCAGTGAACCAATCATGGAATGTTCATAGCCCTGCTGACTTTTAATGAGTGAATAAGACATTATTTTTGTGGAGTTAGTAAGAGAGTGGCTGAAAATAGTAATTTGTACAAAATTATTTATAACATTTTATCACGATTGTTTGTAAATGCACTAGGAGTAGAAGATGACCCGAGTTCCTGAGGCCCGGGAAGTCCACTCGCCATTGACATGAGGATTTCATGTGCGACCAAGGACTTCCAAAAAGTACTTTTATCAAGTATTAGTAGGAGACACAAAGTATACCCTATACAAGTATAATTATTATTTGAAAACAAGATTCAATTTTTTGTTGACACTCCTAACCAAGTAATCACCATTTTGGCACCCCTGAACAAATAAATAAAATATATACCACATGGATACCCATTTCTCCAAGATTTTCTTTTCCCCCTGTACATTTTAAAGCCTTTGCTGCCTTTTTAATGCACTTCAATATGTTTAATGTTTTGATCAGGGATGCTCATGATGAAGACAATAATAGATCTTGTCCTGAAAATAGACCCTTTCTCTGATTTTGGCAGTTTTTGAGACCCTAAACCACGTTATGTATGTTACATGCCCTATCCTCAAAAGGGACCTTTTTAAATGTGATTCAGTCTCGCATGAAACCCTCTTGTCAATGGACAGTAGACTACCCGGGTCCTGAGGTTAATGGTCTATTGATATATGTGCAAAATTGTATTGTTATACAGTGGAACCTTGTTAGGAGTTTCTTGGGAGCATGAACGTTACTTTGTTATATCAGGGTAAAACAATGTAAAGGGTTGGGACCTGCAAAATTGAATTATTATGTAAATAAGGTTTTGTTATATCAGAGCTCTTTATAAAGAGTTTCCACTGTATCTTTAAAACCACATTGACTGAGACTTCAGACAGTTGAACTACCCTTCTTGTTTGGTTTGCTTGATATCTACCAATGGACTTACATGCAAGCATTATTTGTACTATTAATTTTTAATCTTGTTCAGATTTAAAGGGGTAGTTCAGTTTTGGTAGAGAGGGCGCTGCACAACACAATCATTTTGTGAGGTAATGAAAAACTGAGTGTCAAATTTGAAAGAACATGCAAATTTAATGGCAGAATAAACTTTATTTGGTCAAAATCGGTTCAGAAATGGCTGAAATATCAATAAATATATCCGATCGTAATAAATCTGGGCCCCAGATTTATTCAATGATTTTTTACAAATTAAAAAAAAATGCTTACACTTTTTCCAAAAATTTCAAAAGCGGGTTTTAAGTAGTTGTTGATGATCTCTCTTTTAAATCATTTTTTCAACAAAATATCAAATGCATAATTTTGTATAAAAAATGGTTGAAACCAATGCTTTTTAGAGAGCGCCCTCTTATGTTTTAAAGCTTTTTGAATGATAACAGGCTTTTAACCTAGTCGTTTGTAATTTTGTATACCTTTTGAGCATGGTAGGGTTATTACTATTAGTTTGTAATGTACTTAAGTTCAGCCTTACCAAAACTGTACTACCCCTTTAATTAAGCCATTCGGACATCTCTTAAAATTAAAGCAGCTATACATTTTAATTGTGATTTTCCTGAGAGTTTGTAATGACTATGGTGTGTTGCAGTTTGGAAAGTTTACTGAAATAATTGTAATGAAATTCCTCCCATGGAGGAGCGTTGTTTTTTCTTTCAACAGCAATTTTCATTCAGCATCTTGCGGTTTTTGTATTGTTTTTATTAGGTTAGTCTTATCTTTAACTTGTATACACTCATGTCTTGCAAATAAATGTTAACTTCAATTACACTCTCTTTCACCAAATTGAAAACTAAGAAATGTTTTTTTCTTCTTCAAAGAAAATCAATAACTCCTTTATTTTGTTACAATTAAAATGAGAAATCATTTCATGTCAAATTGAATTATTGGAGATGCAGGCATAAATTGATGAAAATTATTCCTGAACAAAAAGTAAGTTTCAAGCATATGATTACAACTTTTGATTATTAAAGTTCTTTTTTTCTACATGTGGTAGAATTGGACCATTTACTTAACTGACAAATATTTTAAATATATATCTAAAATCTGTTGGATACTGAAATTTAGTTTTGTTTGCATCAAGAGCCTGATCTTGTAGTTTTTGTTTTATTTTATTAAGGTTGTGTTAGTCGCAAATACTTTATAAATGTGAAACAAGATAAAAACGAGTACAAATTATCCTATCTGTGCTTTTAATTAAAGAATAACAGAAAACAATATTTAGTTGAGCCCTGCATATTTAACATTATTAACATAATAGAGTACATTTGTAAGCAGTTTTGGAAAGGTTGCATGTTAAACCAGGATTTATTCACATCCATCAGGTACATCTGTTTTCTTAATTATTTATCTGTACATTTTATATGACAAAATTAGATACGGATTGCAGCTAGTTATGCAAATAATTATGACTGGTGAACAAAAACTACTGTGTGTGATCAACTTTGTTCTTCTTTTATTTTCATTGTTGTTACAAGACAATGGTATAAAGTTACAAACCCTAGGTTCCTTTCTTTCATCAACAGTTTGCATTAAAGATGTGGATCTTATTGATACGTATTACTTGTTGCTGGTGTACAAATGTAATATTGTAATGTGTATTATATAGATTAATATAACAATTTGTGATTTTCTATTTGATCATGTTCTGTGAACAGTTCTTTAGATTGATAGGGATGAAAACATACGATGTTGATGCTAAATATTGTATTTTAATTTAAATAACTTAATGTTTTAAAAGAGAGCAACTAAACCAAATCTACTTAAATATATACTTTACTATATTTTCCAGGAGAAAATTATGAACTATGGCTACTTTAGATTTGATTTTTTGTTTTATTGGGGGATGCAAAATCAAAATGTATTTCAAATCACCGTATTATAACCCGACATTGCTAACGGGAATCAGGTGGGTTACTTACAAAGTCTATGAGGATCTCAGAATCTCGAGGGGAATGGGTTAAATGGAAGTAGTACCATGGTACGTAGGTGAACAAGACGTATGCGTTTGTACTGTATGAAATCAGCCTGGTTACTTCTAACCATGTTTTTGTTTCATTTCTTTATTTGAATTTTTGCTCATATCTTAGCCAAAACTAATCTGTTTGCCATGGCATTTTCACAAACTGTTTTTCAAGCAAAGATATATATATTAACCCATCTAAGTACATGATTACTACCTCGTGTACCTACTCTGCAAATCATTTTTTTAATGATTTGGAATGTGAACAAAGATAGTTTGCATCTATTGAATCGAGTAGAATATTTGGGGTAATACAACTTGGGTTATTAGGGATGAACCTGTACGGATTAACACCCCCACCCCCCCTCTATTTTCATAGACCTCATGATTATGATGGTTATACATGGACAGTTTATAATTTTTTAATAAATGTTCTGTATTTCATGTACATGATTTATTGATGTGTTGTTTTATTCATTTTATTTATAGGGGGAGTGATGGAAGGTAGGAGCCCAAAACATAAGGCTGCAGTAATTTTATATTTATTCCCAAAAGTGATATTTGAGACTTCAATCATAAACCAATTTATTGTAAGATTCTTGAGAATGAAATTGATTTTCATAGAAAAAGATTTATTTGGATACTAGGGATGCTTGAGTTTTCGAATTTGGATACTCTTGACTATGGTTGAAAGTGTCCAAAGAAGCGTTCAAATTCAATCCATAATTAGGGAGACATTTTAAAAATCAAAACCCATTTAGGTAAACAACAAGGTACAAGAGGAGTGTGAAAGCTCCAAGTGATTTTGGTTGAATTTCACTTTACCTAGACATATTCTGGTCAACACATGGAAAAAATTACCTAGTGATTACAATAGACCAGGCCCCGATAAAAACATATAACTATTTCATAACATACAGTTTAGCGTAAGCCATATTTACCAAGTTAACCCTAGTTATTAACTACAGGATCATGTGTTATCTGCCTTGCCATCCAAAATAGACTTTTGCATGAATGCTAGGGGGGCATTATAAATATAAATTACGCAATATCATTGTGTGGGTTTAAAATGTACCCGGTGACCATAATAATTATTTAAGCGCAGTAGATTATATATTTATAGTAGCTGTGCTTTATAAATGTTCATATTATTATTATTATTATTATATTAGCCCAGTTCTCAAGCATACAAACAAGTTTGCCTAAAAGCCTTTTATGGTTGTTTATGGCAACCCAAGAACTTGCCTGCAGTTTAGTGCATGCAACTGGACTGGATATTGTACCATAGCTTTCCTCCATGTCATTGGGCACATTTGATACACAAGTGAACTGGTCCATTCTGGGGCAGGTGAGAATGTATTCATTCAGTTAGGGGTAAATTTTACAAAATCATTGGGCGATAATGAGAAGGGCGTTAAGTCGACTTTGGGCTAAATTGAGTAGAATGCATATAATCTTTTAAGTTTCTCTAGGGAACTTTTTTTTTCTGGGAACATTTCATTTCAAATATTGGAAATTTCTAAATAAATTTGGTGTCTAGTCGGTTTCTCGCAAACAATTATCCCCCAAAAGTGACTTGCGCCCTTCTCTTTCCCACCCAAGGTTCTTTACAACAGGTTCATTACACCTACATGTACAGTGGAACCTTGATATAATGAGCTTGGGACAATGACAATTGCCTCGTTATATAGGGCATCTTCAAAGGCCTCATCACAAGCTTTCATTTGATGCTTTGTTCTAACTAATTAATCAACAATTGGCGAAGATATGATCGTTTCAATTTTACAATCATAGGTCTTTTACACGAATTGTGTGAACTTAAAATGCCCATTTCTTCAAAACATGGTTACCGACAAGTGCCAGGTTTTGCTATAGCTGGTCACATATGGTAAACAAACTTATAAAGGCTTTGTAAGAGTAACATTCAGAGGGTTTTTTGTGTCTGAGCAATTTATAGCAAGGTTCCAACTTCCAAGTACATGTACAGTCATCACATATCTCTCAAATCAGCCACCCTCCAGTCAATCTCGCACATTCTAGTTTGTACAGTGGAACTTCATAACTCACTTTGGGACCATGAAAATACCTTCTATCAGGTCAACACACCAGCAAAATAACAGGAGTATATCACATCTCTTTATAATGAGGTTCCACTGTACAATCACATTTCAAATTTTGTATACAAAAACCAGTCACCCAAGTCAAATCTCAAACATCAAACATTTCCAAGGGAGTAAATGTATCGATTGTATGTGATTGCTTGCTTGCGGCTTTACACACAAGCATCACATACAATGTTCAATAACCAAATGCATCATACAATGTTCAATACACACAAGCATCACATACAATGTTCAATACACACAAGCATCACATACAATGTTCAATACACATGCATCACATACAATTTTCAATAACCACAAGCAATCGCAACGTTCACCATACAATCCACAACCATCCTCTTTCAAACTTCATAGTCATTACTTTGAAACAAAACGAAAGTTACAAAATATTTCACATTTTGCTTAAAATTTATTCGCCGCAAAGTCAATTTACAAATGCTTTTTTCATGTATCTTCAATAAGTGTCAGAACTTCATGAATTTTCATTTCTAATGAATATTCAGAATTTTGATTTGGGGGAACCCTTTTATCACCGATAACTGCATCAAGCCGATTAAAAAACCTAGCAAAAACCCCTTTTTGCAGGAAAATCTAGGAAAAACCAACAAAATGCAGTGTGCAATAAGAGGGCATTATACAATGCAGGGACGAGCAATTGGGAGTTATACATCAACTGATGTGGTGCAGAGGTGTGTTGATAATGAAGCTTTGGAGTACCGATTGACAAATCTAAAATAAGCAAATTTATACATCAAAAATATTTAATAAAATAGCTAAAAATAGATTGCGTTTTTTCATTTCGTTTGATGCGTTAACTTGGTGAGATTTATCTCTGCATAAAAATTATACTTCCACTAGGTACAAATGTTTTTAAGCACAACATTGTAAGCCAACTACATGTACGTGTAATGTATACACTTTTTGTCTGGTTATCGATTTTCGGTGCATTTTCTTATATGTACAGAAGTTTGAATTTGGAAGGGTACAATTTCTGGTTTTCGCAAGTTATTTCTTTCCCTTAACTTTATTTTTTACAATGAATGAATACAGCAAAATGTAAGAAAATTGCTACTCCCAGCAAATTTGCAAGTATGAAAGTTCTAGTTCAACAAGCTTCTCGTACTACATATACATCAATAATGAATCAAATCTATATGGAAAATATTACTACAAAATTCTTGATAGCACTGAACATGTACATAATTTAATGTTTTTCAAAATATATTTCTGTCGCTCAACTTTGATTTACCATGAATGAAATCAGTTCTTTAAAAAAAAGGGGAGTTGAAATGATTAAAACTACAAAATTCTTGATAGCACTGAACATGTACATAATTTAATGTTTTTTAATATATATTTCTGTCGCTCAACTTTGATTTACCATGAATGAAATCAGTTTTTTTTAAAGGGAGTTGAAATTATTAAAAATGAAAACTGTTCGCAAAAGAAAATTGCAAAAAAATCAATAAGCTCTTGACATGGCCATTTCCCTAAACTTTTCAGCTAAAATAAATACACATGAAAATTGCAACATCTTGATGTAAATATAATCAATGGGAAATAACTTCCACATTATTCATTAAAATCAAATCGGTAAAGTTCAACATGAATATGAAATACTGCTCAGTATTTATTTAGCTGTAATGTTTTGATTTCTAAAAATGATAATCAACGGGCAATTAATGGCTATATTCAGCTTTCTTTTAATGAACATAATCCAGATAGAAAGGGAATCGTTTTAATTACAGTTCTAGCTATGTTTACAGTACAGGCAATATTTTCATTTTTGATGCGAGCAAAAACAGTTGCCCGAAACCACGTCCTTTTTTCTCATTTCTTTTCTTTTTTTTCTTCTTTTTTTTCATTTCTTTTAATTCTTTTTTTTTTCTTTTTTCTTCTTTTTTTTCTTCATTTCTTTTAATTCTTTTTTTCTTCTTTTTTTTTGTCTTTTTTTTTTCTTCTCTAATTTTCTTTTTTTCTTCTCTTTTCTTTCTCTTCCTAGTATTCTTTTTTCCCCTCTTGAATTACTTTAGATCTTACCCGTCATACGTAAAAGGAAATAATATATATTAAGCATTTTCAGCATTCACATTTGGAGTAACCATTTCTATGTTATATAACTACCGATCTTCACAGTATGCTTCACCTCTTCATTTCATTAAGAATTTCAGCAAAAACCTAATTGAAAGGGGAAGTATAATTCTGGTCAAAGAGAAAAAAAAAATAGGGGCAAGAATCGCCGACTGTAAATTCACGATACACTTGTAAAGTTAAATATATTACAAAGCCTATATTTTCCTCCACATTATAGAAACTTTAAATTCATTCCAACAATCTGTAAATTTTGTTTGCATTTTTTTTTTTTTTTGGTATTTTATTAATGTGAATAACTGAATAAAAAAGTTTTTATTCAATTTGACCAGAACTTTCCTTTCCTTTTAAATCACAATGAAATATATAAAGTGCATATGAAAACAGATTCATCAGCATAACAAAATTTATCACACATTCTTAACTTGCCTAAAAGAGTTTTTTCCCCGTTCCTTTTAAAAAGCGAGTACGGGACAAACAATTTTTTTTATAAACCTTTGCTGTATTTTCACTATTTTTGCACTACTAGCTGGCTAGGCAATATATATGTTATTATAGTAGTGAAAGTGCGCAACACCTTTGATATATTCATCTATTGTACCCTTTTCTTTTAGCTGTATATGTACATTTATATATCCTGCTCTGTAGCATATTCAATAACCAACATTTTGAAATCAAGTAGTGTAATAAGACAGTTTAGCCTAATGCATAGTTCCTCATGCTATTTATTTAATTTCCATTCAATTATCTAAATGGCTATAAACAATATATTGTATTTTCTATATAACTATGCGCCCAAAATTGTATTGTATTTTTAATCAAAACATTTTCTGAGAAAACTTGTACACATGTGAATTGGACCACTACCCTACTTACATATATATTTCAACAGTGCTATTAAATACTCCATGCCCTGTATTTTTATGAATTATTTGACCTCATTTGGACCAAGAGGTTTCCTATCTATATCTTTGAATTCAAATGTAACAATTGCTATATTGTATTATTTACACTATGTATGTTTTGATGTTCAATGTACACTGATCCTTTCAGCACTGCTGCTGATCAGTTTGAAATGTATACCAAAATAAATAAATAAATAAATAATATATTTTCCAGAAACTCAAATTTGTTAACTAAGGGGGGTTTATCCCAATTTAAAGGGACTGTCCGCCTTTTACAAATCGTCAGTAGACGGATGAGGATGAATGTAACACACACGCACAAAAATTCAGATCGAACAGCCCTGTAATTTGGATTCTATGAATGAAAAGCGAATGCGGGCCTCCACCAAACTATATATGTCAATAAAGGAGTTTAACTGATTTAGCATAATATTACAACAATATTGTACTTATTCTTGTAAGGTATTGTGAAGCCGACATTTGTAAAAGTATGTCACGGAAAGGTTTCGAAAATGAATAATATACAATTACATGTAGTCAGTTTCAGCGAGTTTGGGTTATTTTGTTTAGTATAAACTCGTATAATGCACAATTAAACGCGTTTAATTATTTTGAGGTCTATAACTCCACGAAAAAGAGATATCAAGCCCTAAATGTTTAAGGCATGCTGTTAAATGACATTTTCTTTCATATAAGACAATAACCTCACAACTTTTGAAATTTGGCTTACAAAAGGTGGACAGTCCCTCTAAAGCAATATTAAATGCATACGGACCATCTTCAATTCAGTAAGAGCAGTGTGAGAATTTAAACAAAATTAATCAAAATAGAATACTGAAGTAGTAATGTCACAATATTTTGGTTATTACGTGTTTCTAAACAACATGCCCTTTGAATCGGGCTTTTGAAAGTGGGTTAGAGCTGAACGATTACCTTCTTAGCAACCACTTGGTCAGTCGGCAAAGATTAGGTGACATAAAACTTCAGTACTCTATACGCATCTATCTACAGACAGGTTCTGTTATCACCAGCTATCAATCTGGAAGACCCCACCCCAGTAAACCCTCAGAACTTCCGTTTTAGACCCCCAGCCATGAAGACCCTTGGAATACCCTCCGCCGTAGACCACCACCGAAGACCCTCTGCCGTAGACCGCCATCAAAGACCCTCTGCCGTCGACCCTTGGAAGACCCTCCGCCGTAGACCCTTGGAAGAACCTCCGCCGAAGACCGCCAAAGACCCTCTGCCGTAGTCCGCCACTGAAGACCCTCTGCCGTAGACCGCCGGGAAGACCCTAGGTAGACCCTCCGCCGTAGACTGCCGTGAAGACCCTAGGAAGACACCGCCGTAGACCGCCACCAAAGACCCACTGCCGTAGACCCTTGGAATACCCTCCGCCGTAGACCACCACCGAAGACCCTCTGCCGTAGACCGCCGTGAAGACCCTCCGCCGTAGACCGCCATCAAAGACCCTCTGCCGTCGACCCTTGGAAGACCCTCCGCCGTAGACCCTTGGAAGAACCTCCGCCGAAGACCGCCAAAGACCCTCTGCCGTAGTCCGCCACTGAAGACCCTCTGCCGTAGACCGCCGGGAAGACCCTAGGTAGACCCTCCGCCGTAGACTGCCGTGAAGACCCTAGGAAGACACCGCCGTAGACCGCCACCAAAGACCCACTGCCGTAGACCCTTGGAAGACCCTCTGCCATAGTCCACCACCGAAGACCCTCTACCGAAGACCCTCTGCCGTAGACCGCCGGGTAGACCCTAGGAAGACCCACCACCGTAGACCGCCAAAGACCCTCTGCCGTAGACCGCCGGGAAGACCCTAGGTAGACCCACCACCGTAGACCGCCATGAAGACCCTCCGCCGTAGACCGCCGTGAAGATCCTAGGAAGACCCACTGCCGTAGACCGCCATGAAGACCCTCCGCCGTAGACCCTAGGAGGACACCGCCGTAGACCGCCACCAAAGACCCACTGCCGTAGACCGCCATGAAGACCCTCCGCCGTAGACCCTATAGGAAGACACCGCCGTAGACTGCCACCAAAGACCCTCTGCCGTAGACCGCCACCGAAGACCCTCTGCCGTAGACCGCCGGGAAGACCCACCACCGTAGACCGCCATGAAGACCCTCTGCCGTAGACTGCCGTGAAGATCCTCCGCCGTAGACCGCCGTGAAGACCCTAGGAAGACACCGCCGTAGATCGCCACCAAAGACCCTCCGCCGTAGACCGCCAAAGACCCTCTGCCGTAGTCCGCCGCCAAAGACCCTCTGCCGTAGTCCGCCACCGAAGACCCTCTGCCGTAGACCGCGGGGAAGACCCACCACCGTAGACCGCCACCGGAGACCCTCTGCCGTAGTCAGCCACTGAAGACCCTCTGCAGTAGAACGCCGTGAAGACCCACTACCGTAGACCGCTACAGGAGACCCTCTGCCGTAGACCGCCATAAAGACACTCCGCTGTAGACCGCCATGAAGACCCTCTGCCCTCAACCACCGTGAAGACCCTAGGAAGACCCACCGCTGTAGACTGCCACCAAAGTCCCTCCGCCGTAGACCGCCACCGAATCTGCTATCAAAGACCCAGACCATTGGAAGGCCTGCCGTCTCCTACACAAATGTTCCCTTGGACCTGCTCCCTCTGACCCTTCACTCCCAGACCCGTTGGTTCCCCGGGGCACACCTGCTATAGACCCAGACCATTGGAAGGCCTGCTGTCTCCTACACCACCGTTCCCTTGGACCTGCTCCCTCTGACCCTTCACTCTCCCAGACCCATCTGCCGTAGACCTGCTACCCAAGACCCAGACCATTGGAAGGCCTGCCGTCTTTAAGCTACCGTTCCCTTGGATCTGCTTTTCCCTCTGACCCTTCTGCTCTCCAACTATTAACTCGCAGATCCTTCCCGGGGACACCCAGACTCGCCCATCTCTCTCCTCATCCATCACTTCATGGAACCTTTCAGAATTGATGGCTTGTGGAAGGACCCTTGGGATGGTAGAATTAGGATTGCTTTTCTTGGCTCATACTTGGACACTGTAACTGGGGGCAGCGAAGCACAAGTGCTCTGGATACTAGATCCTTTACTCTGTATAAACAAACTTTCTATGCAAAGAAAGAACATGCACATATATACTCATACAATCATCAGGCATCCTTTTAAAGAAATATGTTAAATTAATTTATTTTTACTTCCAAACTGGAACAAGCAAGCAGCCACCAAGTGAGAAGACTCTCTGCACACAAAACATCGATGTAGCACAGCAGTCAGTTTGAATCTTGCACACCACAGGAGAGCATCCCGATCTCAAAGCACCAATCCCTGTCCTCTCCTATTAATCTAATACACAAACAATACCTTGGGAAGGAGGCAAATGTTTGCAATGCAAAGTATTTGTAAAGCAGCCACTGGACAAACTGTCTGGGTTTACATGTCCAAAGAATAAGAAGAAATTGTACCAAAAAGTAATTTAAATGTGCAGAATTCAATTTTTTTTACTTCTTAATTTGCAATTTCACTGCTTACAATTTCAAATTAGCAATTTCACTGCTTACATATATTCATCTCGGATGTGGACACCAGCAGATTTGAAAGAAGCATTTTCACTTTCTGTCCATGGAGTTGTAGGATCATTTCAGGTTGGTGATCTTTGAGGGAGGTGAACACATCCAGACGACACAACAGCTAATCCAGACACACACTGCTCATTCCTACGACCTGATGCTCACAGAAAAAATTGGGAACAAAAGAGACCACATACACATAACACCGCCCCAGCGCTTGGGCTTCAACAAAACTTATCTTCTTGTGCTCTGAATTTTCACTCTATGTGCTTAAATTTGTTTTAATTCACGTTATTCATCTAGACTCAATGCAATACATTTTTTCTTATAATATATGAAACTAGTGTAGTAAATTTTCAGGAAAGAAAGCATTTTGTCGTTCACAATTTAGAATAGAATTTGTATTACCAAAAAAGCAGAAGTAAAATGTAACAAAATGTGACTCGGATGTGAAATACCACTTTTTGAAAGGTGAGAAGCGGTGTCTTGAAGTAGCTAAGAGATTCAGCAATCTTGAGCAAGCAGCTAGACGCCTAGTTGAAGGTATGCAATACCCGGCCACATGGACGAGGAAATGAAGAACACTCTTGCATGGTGTCTGACTGTGACTACATGGCACAAAAGAAAGAGGACAAAGAGTGTCTATCCCAACCCTTCCCAATATATACAAATGCAAATGGATAATAACGCAATCAAGATAATGAAGAAGAAAAGAAGCAATTCTTAAATTATAATCATTGCAACTTGCAAGTTGCTGTTTCCCTACGAGTGACTCGCTAAGCTCGTTTGGATAATTGGATTACATGTAGAAATGCAATGTTAAACAAGAAAAATTGCAATTAAGTCTACAACATACTTGGCAAAGTAACCAATAAGGGAAGATTCATTCATACCATTGGCAGAGTAATAATGGAAGTTTTAAACCACAGAGAAACGCATGATGAACAGCAATGGGTAATCCACAGTTAGTCAGAGTGCAAAACCAGATGGGCGTTCGCGAGGAGTATTGATGATGAATAGATGATACTTGCAGTTCTATTAAAAAGTGGGGAGAAATGGAAAGAACAAGCACCCTATCTGGAGCAAAGCCCCAATACAACAAAAAATAGTTATGCCCCTTACGGATAAATTCCAATGCCCATTAAAGGTAAAGCACACTCTATAACATACAATTTTCTTTATTACAAGGAATCAAATGAGCCGATGTATATAGATGAAAAATAAACATGCATGTTCAAGCACATGTACAATTAGTTATGCAAGGTTAAATTGATTTTCAATACATATTTTCTAAAATACTGATTTCTGAAGGAAAATTTCAAACTAAAGTTTCTGAAAACAAAGGAAAATTTATGCAATACCAGTATGCAACCCATCACATCGCTTGCTTGAATTGCACCAAATGCTGTTTAGTCCAAATGTAGGCTCTTCCAACATGCCAGGGCAATTATTTCCTGCAACCGCTCGAATAGAAACAGAAAAAGGGGAGGGGAGGGAGAGACGACAGGGGAAGCATACATGTCTAGAATTGCGTGACAATACTAAATTCGCAAAATGAAGCTACTTTTAAAAATATTCACACATTATTTTTACTGCAAATTCGGAAGTGGCTATTTGAAATTAATTCAAGATTCGATTCAATGAAATAATTTGCGTTTTTTTTGTCTTGCATGAATTAAATGTGTTTTACAAAAATGCTGCATGTAGGAGTACCTAATTGGATATTTTAAAGTTACACAATAAGTTGTTACACAATAAGCTTGCCTGATGTAAGTACTTGAAATGCAAATGAGCTCCAACAAAGGACGGTACAAGACGCCACAGATATAGTGCAGCAAACACTTTCTGCATCTGCGTGCCCAACAGGCGACGGAAACCTAGCTTACAAAAAGAAAACAAAGAACGGGGAGAAAAAAAAGAAAACACCCACCCAACAGTTTGCAACGCAATTACACTTTCACAGTTCAGTCTAAAATAATTCACAAAAACACTTATTTCCTCATCACATACCGACATTCAAATTCCTCGATGCTTAAAACACTTTGATAACAAAACATCCAGAAGTCAGTCAAGCAAATGTACATAATTTGCGGTTATGCAATTCTTTATCAATCATCTCGGGTTACCATACCTTCATGCAAAAATAAGCTCTCCTTCACTTTGAAATGTTTGTTTCAACTTCTCACTAGCACATGCTTTATACATCAAGAATACCACGCATTTCTAAATGGAATCAAACTGTATAAATCCTTGCCATACACTTGTTCTTGCAGGATGGATGCCGGCCAAAGACATGAAAGGAAGATGCCTCATAATGTGTTACCTATTTGTACACAGACGGAATGGGAAAAAGAGATAGAAAAAAGTCTGCAGAATGCAGAGTTATGGTACATCGTTGCCTACCTACATCAAGTTTAATTTAAAAAATCGTACACATATTACCGCAACAGTACTTCACAAATTTTTTTTATTTTTTATGCGCTACCTTCTCTTTGAATAAAAAAAAAAATTATCATGTTGAATATTTGTCATTGCTATTACGAGTACAACGTAAATGCATTGTCATCATTATCTACCAAGATTACTCCAGTTAACTGCATTTATTACAAACGAACAAGCTTATTACTTTCAAGACCAATGAGTCAGTAATTATTCCATGCGTTTACTTAAGTAGTAGCACTTTTTTAACGACAAAGGTACGATAAAGTTGCAATAAGTTTCACTCGTTACCGCTACTTGGGCTTGGCACTTCATGGTTTGCTCGGGCGCAGACACGACCGCATCATGCAATGGATATTACCACTTCCTAATACAAGTATACACATAAGTGGAGAAAGGGAGAAAAACAATCTGCCATCGAGGCAGGGTTACAGCACAGCCCTATATCTTAAATTTTCTTCTAGGTTTTATCCTCTGAAAAATACACAAAACTAATAGATATTACAAATTTAACAGTTAAAACTTTTTCATTTTATGTGTGAATAAGGTGGATTACAAATCTGACCCAAGTTTGTGCGCATTATTGTTGAAAGATAGCAAGTTATTTAAGTGAAGCATGTTAGACACATGTTACCAAAGCTGAAATGATTCTTGATCGCGTCACTGTGCGGCATGTAGTGTTGTTGAGCAAAGACAAATTAAGGGATCAGCGACCTGTTCTCATTTTCTGCAAGTTTCAAGGCAATGGAAGCGATGGAGCAGACTTTTGAAGATTGATCTGTAATGTCTCACAAAAGAAAAAGAAAAAATCCACCCCAAACAGCCCTCCCAATCACAAGAAAAAAATGCAATACAAAATGTGTTTCATTCGTTTTAACAAAATAATTCACTAGTGTTAAGTTTTTGCCATTACGAAAGAGGAAAGACAAATTTTCAAAAAGAAATTGTAAAAGAAGGGATATATAAGTTACGAGTGTACAACAATCCAAGAATTATGCAACTCTTCTACATCAAACATTGTTACCACACAGGGCGTTTTTCTTTCTTCAAGCAATGAAATAACTAATCATATTTTGGACGCAGTATGATGCACAAAGGCCATTCCAAAATTGTTACCTAGACATACAATGCCAATTCCGGTGAACTTTACTAAAATACTAAGAGAAATATTCAACATATTTGCTGCCGCTTACGTGTTATTTTCAGAAATCTTTGTAAAATATTACTCGAGTCATCCATTCGTAACATGCTGCGCTCGCAACCTTATAGTTGTGAATCCTAGGAATGGTAAAGGAAAAAGAACAAAATGGGAAGAGAAGACACATCTGCCAAATGGCAGGGTTAACAATCCTACATGTTTTGAAATTAAAAGTGAAGCAAAAAATATGCATATATTTTGTAAAGAGTAATACATTCTCAGAATATCTCCATGCATGGGTCACAAGTTTTTTTAAATACCAGTTTTAAGAAAGTGATGTGCACTTTATTGGGCTATGTATACGCAACTACATTCTTGTCAACTAAATATGTGGTGATCTTTTTAGAACTGGATAATACAGGAAAGGGTAGAAAAAAGCAAAAAAGGATGAACAGTTATTTTCATGGCTTTCGCATTGTTAATATTTCATGCTGTACTAAATTAAAACAATCAAGGCTAATGACAATAAAAAGTCAAAAAGGATAATATCAATGTCTTTAGTATTTGAATGATAGTCGAGCATTCTACAGCATTTTGATTTTCTTTTAATATGTCTACGATATTAAAATGTGGATGAAACGGACAAATAACAAACTACCACGAATGCAGATAACTCGACACCATAGGCAATATTTGAAAGAATTTGATCGAATACTTTTCACAAAGCGCAAGTGGAGGGCTCATTAGGCACATGTGGACTGGGGAGTCAGCATTTCGGTCTACTGCACATTCAGTGATGCACGCAATAAAAACATGAGGAACTGCAACTATTGTAGATAAACATGAAAAAGAGAAAGAAAAAAAAAACAACCCTACACAAACCCTTGCATCTAAGTACAGGTAAACGGAATTCATTAAACAATTCTTATCAACACTTCATTCAACAAACTAAAGAGATGTACAAATTAAATAATGGAAGGGCAGAAACCTGCCAAAACACAAAGTCAAATATAGTTCTAGGCAAAAGCATATAGATGCAAACTAAATCAAGAGGAACAAGATTACCATGTCGCAGTTATAAAGCACGCTTTAGTTCAGATTGCACGCGTATTTCAGCTTGCACCCTTTTAGTAAACAGATTTTAGTTTCATTGTCTGTGCCAAAACAAAAATGGCATGAAACAAGATTCATTGCATTGATATGCAAACCATGATATTGTAAGAAATAATAAATTCACATTAAATATTTTACAAAAAAAGAATCACACTTCTGTACTGATCACACACATTCATAAAAAGAATGGAGCAAGGAGCAAGGTTATTTAAGTGGTACATCATACATGTTACCAGAACAAACTCTTCATCCACACCGGAATATAAGCTACAGCAAACCAGATCCAAGAACGCAATTAAGGGAAAGAGTGGACCAAGTACTTCAGGGTGATGATTTTAATGCAACCCGTTTGCCCAAAACCTAAATGCATAAGACACAGAGAATGGGAGAAACATGTGGACTGCCACAAGACAGGAGAAATGAATATAAAAACAAATTGACACACTTTCAAACACTAGAAGTCACAAGTGGAAGTTAAAGAGTAAACACAATGTACAAATGGAAAATTTCCAGGATATTTATATTTCTCAATTTTAGCCATATATATGCAAATTAGTTAACTAGCTGGTGAATAGTTCTTATTGATCACTATATGTAAACAAAACATGTGTATTAATTTTATAACAGATGGGTTACCATAGCACATCCAAGATTGTTTTAAGGAGAATAGACTTTGGGCTGCAACAGTAGATACACACACAAGAATATCCTTTTCGCAAGAGCTAAATGCACAGAGTATGTAACGAAAAAAAGAAAAGAAAAAAAAGATACATGTTGACTGCCACAAGGCAGGAGAAAATCTCATAAGAAATTATAACCATGCTTTCAAACACATCTAAAAACAATTAGTCAATTATATTCATTTTGTACTAATGGAAATGTATAAGGTGCAAACATTTTTTTAAAAACTATATTATATGCACTGCATGAACTTTTTAGCAAACAAATTAGAATTATTTAAATTGTTCAGTACGAGAGTATGTGCGTATGTCTACAGGTTACCACTTGACCCCTTCAATGGAGTGAAAAACTAAGATCCAAGATCCCTCTTAAAATATACATTGGCCTCAGACTGCAGCGTTTACGCAAGCTTTTATCCTTGTCCAGGAGCTAAATGCAAATGGTAAATACGAGGAATGGAGAAAGATACATGTTGACTGCCAATACAGCAGGAAAAATTCTAATTGAGATATCAAAAAACTGAAGTTTAGGTTCATTTGTGGCGTATTTAATTATGTTCAGTACAATTTCAAGTTAAAAGATAACGTTAAATGTATCTACATACTCTGTATACGTCTTTTAGCAATTGGATACAATACCTGACCATTTGTCACAAAACTTATTAATGGAATTGAGTCGATATCCATGTGGATTCTAGGACTTTGATTTAGTCGCTAATGGGTAGACTATCCACAGCAAAATGCTAATATAGCTTTTTCCTCATATTAGAACACAAATGTAGAACTTGCAATTACCTACATGTTGACCGTTGTGCATTCATACAAGGTAAAGAAAATCTAACACACAAAGCAGTTGTCCGATCATCAAGTCAATAACCTTATTGAATGTAATGTTTATAATATGAAGTTATGAACAAAATAAACTTATTAGAAACAAGTTTTTCTTTTCAATTATTTCATTTTTGTAGTCAGATTACCAACTTTGGTCCAGAAAAATCCTTTTCAGCATTCAAAATAAATTCCATGGCACCGATTGTTCCCAACTTACGCGAACGTGAAAACTCCTACATGTACGTCAGTCTTACTGCCAACAGTTCGTCCTCCTGTGACTTTGCACAAAGAAAAATTGATGCACAAAAAAGAAGTTTCCCATCCCAAGTCTTTCCTTTTTTTCATTCAACAAAAATCCTTTCCTGTAGTAGCTTTGGTCTATTTAGTCGTGTTATGAATTCAAAATTGCAGCCACAATACAAAATCCTATTGTGAAATCCAAACAATTCCATGGCATAAATTATTCAAAACTTGTGCGAAAACTCTTACGAAGGTTTTTCATCCTCCCAAGACAAGATGCATAAAAATAAGTAGATACAAAATGGCTCCCCAACCCAAAAGCACTTAAATTGTTTTCCTTTTGAATGTACCGAAGACCTTTTCATTTGGTCAGATAAAAAACCACTTGTCCAAAAATTCCTGTTGCTTTTTATATTTAAAATGTTCATGTTGAATCGAAATACCTGCAGAAGCAAGTAGGGTTGTTTTTTATTGAAATCCCATGGCAATAATCATCAGGAACTTACGCGAAAGCTCTCTCCTTTGGTGGTCTTCAGTTCCTCTTCCTGTGACTATGCACAAAGAAAACAAGATGCAAAAACATGCTTCCCATCCCAAACAGAAAACAAATAACCTTGCTGTTATTTTGTAGTGAAAGTTTTTTCTATGGAAAAGTTCTGAATGTTTAACAAATTTTTAAGATAGATAACATTAACATATTGGTTACAAGCTCGCCATTTCATCTTCTTTTGTCCATGCATAAAGATGTATTACGAATTGGTTTAGAAATGTAAGTAATATCACTTGGCTCCGACCCATAACTTACGCAATCTTACACTCTTGTATTGGACTGACTGCAACCAATCCTCTCCAGGTTACTATGTACAAAGAAATAAAGGAAAACAAAATATCTTCCCCTTCCCAACTTTCACATCCCCTTTTGAATTCCATCGAAATTGTCAATTGTCATGGTTAACACTGCAATTCATCTTCCTCAATTTAGAATGCATTCATAATCCATCAAATACCATAGGAGACTAGAATATCAAACATTTCCTTTTACTTTTTCTTGGACGAAACTGATGCTGCATTAATAAAATCATTATTTATGCACACAGAAAACAAATTGATGCACAAAAAATCTCCCCTACATAGAAATTCCTGATCATGTCCCCAAACTTTATTTGGCAGCATTGCATTTGAAGCAAATCAATGTTGACTTTGAACTATTCCCAATTTGTTCTCGCTGTTCACTTCACGATAAATATACAATCTTTCCTCGTTATTCAACTTTCCAATAAATGTTCCAAAATTTGTATACATCCGATTGCTTTTAAAGCTTCTGTTTACAGTTTTAGAAAGTATAACTGAGCAAGACAAAAATGTTACAGCACTACACATCCATTCAGTTTTTATCTTCCTTCAATAGGCTCTTCACAAAATTCACAGCTTACTCTCACACCACTTGATTCTGTAATCACCGATGATATACGCGACAGCTACAGGACACACGCTTTACTGCTAGTTCCAATCCCAATGATCTTTAATTTCATACTGCATAAGTGGCCAACAAACTTGTCGCTGGTGTTCCTAAAATGACGGAAACGTATGGAAGAAAGAAAAAAGAGAAACCCAAACTCCCTTCCCCACATCAAACACTATGAAGTCGACACAATTTAATTGTAAAATTGTTAAGGAATACTTTATATTTCCATTAAAACGGTTTCATTGATACAAAAAAGATGTTTGTTGCGATTTAAAGATGTATTATTTACAAGACCACCGTACACTACAAATCATTTTTGTTGAAATGTCCGTTTACCCAAGACGATGCAAGGATGCAATGATCATGCCGTCAACAGAGTGGAACTTGCCTTGTAGCTCTGTATTCAAGATGCGCAAGGAAGCAGACACGCAATGTACCCTGTGGGCTGCGGTTTGGCTCTAATGTAGCAAAAATGGGAAGAAAAAATCCCCAACAACAACAGCACAATATCCCCACATAAAAAATTGTGTTCACAAAATTATAGACAACAAAACGTACATTTCTGTAAATATTTACTCACGCCACAAATCTTTACATTACCATGTTACTACGTTTTTACTTGAATAGACGCTTTGCTCTTGCAGTAGTACTACTTCAGATTCAGCAATTGAACTTGTGCGTTCAGCGTATATTAGCGTACGAGGATGTGAATCGGATGTGAAGGACAGACCGTCAAGACTTGTTGATGTTCCTAAGATATGATAGAGACTGAAAAGGGAAGAGGATATGAACCCAACCCTACCCCATTCGAATTTGGAAAAATACTCTTCAAAGTGCATGTCCATGTTTATTCAGCTTCTGCTCTACTAAAACATATCTTGACAAAATATTGAATAAGATATTTAAGCGAGAACAAAACATTTCTTGTTATTTGTTTTTACAAGCATTCTAGCATTTAGGTGCTGTGGCTATATAAATGCAGGTTAGATTAATCATACAGATTACCAGAGTGATACAGGTAGGCAGGTTTGCTTTCGCTTAGATTGAGATGTTCCATGATCTTTGTACTGGCGAATGGAATCAGCAGGGCTCTTGGGGGCCATGAACTTCTGCTAAAGTGCACCCGCAGTATGGATGGGAGGAAGCAACCAGGAGTGATGTTTCAGGGGTTTGGCACGTGTTGGCAAGACGAGGATATGCAACATTTCTCGGGAGACTTGTGAAGGGAGGATGATGCAAGCTTGGACAGACTGGGCACAACTTGACAGTCACAGTTCCTAAGATGGACGAAACTAGAAATGAACAAGAAAATTCCCACCCCTACAACCCAAAATACATGGGATACATTAGGTACATGTACTTGTGCAAATGATAATTGTATTGCTTGTATTTATTTCAATTCTGCTCTAATTATTTTTCTTCTGAAATAATGTTAAGTTAAATCAGATATTTAGCTTATTGTATTGTTTTATATGTTCAGAAAAACTATACATGTGAAAATGTGCAGCTACACAATGTAACTTGATTGCTTGAAAGCGGCGACTACCGTTTACCAGTGATATGGAATTATGCACAGTTCTCTGTATTGGGGAGGTGAAACCTGCAGGCTCTTGGGAGCATGTACTTTCTACACTGAGAATGAGGGAGAAATCCAGGATTGAGTGTGGGCACATCTTGCAAGTAGTTTGGCTTGTATAGGAGAGATGCACTTGTGAAGGGATGTAGTGGAGACTGGAGAGATGTAAAGCAGGACATTGAAGCAGACTGGGCACATCTTGTCATTGATGGTCCTAAGATGCAAGGTACTAAGAAGGGAGAAGAAAACCCAACCCCTACCTAATACCCTTCATACATTTACAGCCTAGGCAAAGGGTCCTATTGGCAATTGCAAAAGATAATGGCTTGTATTTATTTTTATTCTGCACTACTAGACATTTTTACTTAAGTTTCCTTTTTTAAATTTTTTTATTTAGAGTTGATATTCTTAGAAAATCGAATTGCTGTTTACTAAAAAGTACTTCTACCCCATATAACATGACAACTTGTACTGGAGTTTTTGAAAAAAATCTCTAGTGATCATCCATTAAATTTTTAACATTCTTCAACATGCTTCAACTTTAAGACGGTAAGGAATCGCGACATAGCTGAAAGATGCCAAATCAATGGAAGTATGAATACAGATTACCGGATGACAAGATCGAAGTTTGCAGAGACTCTTGACTTGCTCTTTAGCTCCATGCACTTGGTTAAGTTGCAGGGCATGTGACACCTGGGAATCAGCAATGATCGTTGTACCCAAGGAAAGATTTCCAGAGACCCGGTAAACAAGTTTAGATGACCCTATAAATAGATCAGACTGGAAGAGAAGGAAAGAAATATGTCCCCATCCAAAACGTCCCTATGGTAGAACTGGGAAGTCTGGTTAAAAATGCAGGCAGGCCGCAGGTAGCTTAATTGAAACAGAGTGTGCTTGCTCTCTCATCTATGATACAAAGATGGAAGAAAGAAAAAAAGACACAAAAAAAACATTCCCCTACTGTAAAGACACCGATAATTTTTATCTTGACCGTTTCACCTAAGAATTTTCTAAATTGTGCATTGAGATTTTTGAAGTGTAGAGCACCACACGACGCTGGGGTAGTTTAAAAGTTTACAAGCACTGAAGACGCAGGAAGGAAGTCACGAAAAAATCAAATATGCCGTTTAAGTCGGGCCAAAACATGGTGTTACCCTGCAAGGCTTTCATCATTTATTACGGATCACACATGATGGTTGAATGACTCGATGATCAAACAAATAAAATTCTCATTTACTGGATAATGGACAATCTCAATGTTCAAACAAATCAAATTCTCATCTACTGGATCACAGGCATGTAGCTAGTCCTACTTAATCTTAAAGATGAAAAACTTTCAAACCGAATGTTATATGGTCCACAAGACCACAAGAGTTCCAAAACCAATCTTTAGCAGGGTTGATGTTTAACTGTCATTTCTTTGGCGTTTCTTCTGTAAATTAACGTCTTGGAAGCATCATATTCAGAGATGAAGACCTGCAAAGTACAATGGTTGGGGAGGCAAAAATGGAAGGGAGCCATCACTTATCAATTTTTAATAACTATAAATGTAAACATTTTGCTTTTCGATTGAACACTAACTACTGTATGCAGCATTGTATTGCAAGTTTGCAACTCTTTACCCTCTTTATTATAACCAAAGCTGTCCGGACCGTTTATGAAAGTCAATTAATATTTAATAGTCTATTCATTTCAACTGTATTGAAACTAAATTTTAAAAAAAACCTGAAGTGGATATTAAATTTATTAATTCTGATTATCGACATTGATGGTAGTTTAGTGTTTAACTTAGATTTTTAATTAACAGATGTCCAGTATGGTTTCTTTCATAAAATCTCACAAATGATGAATATCAAACTCCATTTATCAATATAACTTTACATTCCCAAATAGTATGTTGAGAGATGAGAAGTTTCAAATATTTGTTCACTTAGACGCTGTTGATTCACATGATCAAACTGTATCCCAACTAGTTTATCACAGGCAGAGCATGATCATTTTTCATCATTGTGACCCTTGTAGTTTGCTCCATAAGTTAACCATAGATAGTATTAAATTACCGTAAATCTCCGTGTATAAGACGCACTCGTGTATAAAACGCACCCCCAACTTTCACAGCAAATTTTTTTTTTTTTTTTTTTTTTTTTTGGACACCCTGTATTTTTTTTAAAGACCCTGAAGTGCTGTTGGAATGCTTATACTACTGGGGGGGTATTCTGAAAACTCATTTAACTTTTCATTTAAATATGCACTTAAGTCCATGATTTAATTGCACGCTGATTGGGTGGAAAATCGGTATTCTGAAAGCTCAATCAGCGTTCAATTAACTTCTGCGCGACTATCTTAAGCTCCTCCCACCTCATTAATATTCCATCCAATCAAATAGGCTGTTACAAGATTTCTAAGCGCACTAACGCGCATGTGACCTCCTTCTTTGTATGGCCCTCTCTAGCGTTGAAAATCAACCATATTTAATTTGTTTTCACTGTGATAATTCTGAAATAATTTGTAACTTTTCATCTAATGCCTTTTAATTGATTTATACCTGTGCATAGTCATTGTATCACACCTTTGATTGAAGAAAATATTACTTTGTTAATATTATATAATAATGTTTTGACATAACTTATGGTATACTTTGTAGATATGTGTAATTTGTAGCTATGTTATTTTGTTCAACGAGATATTTCCTGTGAAGTCAGAATCTTCAATACCCTTCTCTAGGATGAAAAGATCATTAATAAAAAGTCATTTCATTTTTAATTTCATTTCATTTCAATTTAGCAATATGAAATCAATCGACATATCGGTAACTATAGGAAATTTCATGATGAACATTGGCATTTTTCTGTTATTGAAACTAAATTTAATTCATTTGGATGAAAAAAATCCTTCAACAATTTTGTTTTCCTCCCAAATAAGTGGTTATAACTTACCCTAGGCCATGATGATGAAATCATCAGATTCTAACTTTACGCTGTTTGTATTATTGCTGTAATCACATATTTGACATAATCACAAAGTATAGCCTATGTCTATAAATTATTAAATAATGTGAAGAAAATGTAATATAAACCATTTTGCAATATAGGCATACATACTAATGCATTTTAAAGGAAAGAAGATAATGTTACCATTATACACCATCATTATGCTTGTGCAAAAGTAGTGATGATATATTACAAAGTGTTACTGTAATTATGCGGAAACGTATATGGATTAATAGACTCTTTAATAGTATTATGTGAATCAATGTTGTGTAATGTAATCCTTTCTCTGTGATAGCGATTACGATATGCGTCATTATGTGCGAGAAAAAACCCCAGCCATGCTGGGATGCGAGTTGGTGGTTCAATACTCCCTCCCGGAGCTAGTTATGAGAAGTCTATAGCTCTTTTAGCTTTTTCATTATCTTCAGACTTAAATGACCGCTAATTAAGCTTTCAGAATACCAATTTGCAATTAAATTGCGCGTAATAAGATGCGCGCAGATCACACAACTGCGCGTAATGATTTCCCGCCAAACGCTTGTTGCCATGGTAGTTAAATGATTGAGAAGTTAATTTGGCTTTCAGAATACGAAAACGCTGATTGAACGCTGATTGAGTGCTAATTTGCTTTCAGAATACCGCCCCTGGTCTAGGGCATCACAATAGCTTAATGTTGAATGTAGCATTCATCAACATCATTTTCTCACATAAAAATAGTGGTTAGTACACAAATTGCACATTTATTGAGCTCATAAATATGAGCTCACTAGTGCTCATAAATATTCATATTCATAATCATGAATATTCATGAGCACCAATACTCACTAAATATACTGCAATTTTCTAAATTTACTAACAACTATTTTAAATTATGAGCAAAATGTATAACCACTGGTTAGAAAATTGCATATTTAATTAGTACTGCTGCTCACGAATGTATGAATATTCATTAGCAGCATTACTGCTCAATAAACTTGCAATTTTTACATCTGTAACCAATATTTTTTGTGTGAGAAAAAGATGTGTTAACATCTGACAAAAAGCTCTTGTCATGCCCTAAACCATGTGTTATACACATTCAACACGACTACAGGGTGTACCTGTGAATAAAACGCACCCCCACTTTGAAATTTTTCTGACGGAAAAAAAGTGCGTCTTCTACACTGAGATTTACGGTACTTACTTTATTTTACTAGCATAAGTTTCTCTTACTAACCAGATTGTAAAAAAAAAGTCTTAATCTGGGAAGGAAATTACACATCACCCTGCACATCAAATACCATACTCAACCTATTTCTTGTGAAATACTTATTTTTAAAATGATTTTGTAATTTTGGGCAATACTACATGAATCTTGAATTTAACTTGTTTTAGTCATTGTTAAGTAATATTTGTAAAAAATTGTATTTTGCGTTGTAATATATTTATGCATGTATGTTTATTATATTTTGTTGTTGTGCGCAAGGCACTTTAGTCCTCGGACTACAGTCTTGTTTATTTTATGTGTTCAATAAAAATCTGATATATCTATACATAAAGTACTTCAAGCAAATGAATCGTACACGATTATAATAGTAATACTAGTCTCTATGCCCCACATTCACATCGATGCTTACCATGCTAAAATTGATCCATAGTTTCGCACTTCTCGACCAGCAAGTTTACTGCAATCATCTGATCCTCGCCTTATCAAGTTATGGCTTATGCCTTTGACTATGGCTCTTAAATTTAGTCAGATTCTCTTTCTCTTGACTTTTTTAAAAATTAGATTCTTCTCTTAATTTCTCATGAACACTCAATTGATTTTTCATCATTGCATTCACCTCCATATTCACGAATTTCTTGCCTTTTTATCTTTTAAAATTTCTTTTCTCTTCTCTTTGACTCAAAATCACAAGACTTTTTCGTTACACATCCATTTACGAAATAATTTAGAAATGGAATAAACTCACGAGTCACGAAGTTGTTGACCTTGAGAAAATTGGAGAACATTCTTTGAAAATGAAAGAAAACGAAACGCCAAAACTAAAAAGCGAAACATGAAATTCAAGAATCAAGTAACGAAACCGAAATATTTCAAGCAGTGAATTGATAATTCAAAATTAGACATTACTGCATTTGAAAAAGGAATAATCTTGCCGAATATGAAGACGAAGTCGCCCTGAAAAGCCATTTTGAAGGATCAAAACATGAACGAAATAATGAACAGTCGACACAGCCAAGAGCACGCCACGCCTGTGTCCACACCGCCAAAACAGATCTGCACACAGCGTCTAACGCCAAAGTTTAGGCTCGCTATTTATACTAAAACCCGATGGGCGAGCCCCATCACACAAAAATGTTCCGCGTTTCTGATTAACATTAAATATAATCCCACCAAGATTGCAAATATCCCGATGATTTAATTCCATTCAAACTAAACCGACTACCGCATAAATAAATGTGATACATTATATTCTGAAATGTATTGAACAAGATGGAATTATAAGTAAAATTTAGAAATTTGAATACGAGTTTTAGAATCGTATGTGTATGGACAGTATGGTATACAAACAAATTCATTGATTGTAAACGATCACATGTTTATATAGGGGTTTATATCTTTGATATTTGGCTTTATGGGCCTAATAAAATGTAATGAGATTCGCTCAGTTCAAAAATGATATCATCAATACTCAATTAAGCGTTATTGGAATTCTTTTCATAGACTGTATTGCGAAATTTCTCATGCAAATTTAAAGGGGAATTCCACCCCAGAAATGTGATGTTTGCTATAAAATGAGGTGCATATGAAGAATCATGATCGAAAATCTGAGCCAAAACGGTAGAGCAATAAAAAAGTTATGACAGGATGAACTTTGCTCCGATTATTAGTATGGTTCGCAATTGCTCTAGATCGTGACGTCACTTGCGAGCTGCAGCCATTATGACTTCTACATGGAAATTTTACAAAATTTAAATTTTCTTCATAACAAAGCAAATTTATGAGCTTACAAATTACAATGAGGTTGGCCCATCGATATTCTTCTATGAATTTGTGAAAACAAGCAGAGAAAAATTATTTTTTGGCAACGAAAATGAGAAATAAGTGTATTTTCATGTACTAAAGCCATGGCGAGTTGCTCGTGAATGATGTTGCATATGGCGGCAATTTTGAAACCATCGCTCATTACTACATGATGTTCAAATAGGTATAACTCCCATGTTTCTTGTCCGATTTTGATCAAATTTTCACCAATTAGTCCTCTTGTTCTGCTTATTCAAATAACGAATGGTTTTATCAGGCCCGGAATACCCCTTTAAGGGTATGAAATAATATGGTTTTACATTGCATGATCGAGAAAATTCGTTCCACGCGCAAGGATAAACAAATCGTTCAAAGTGACGCGGTTTGGTATTGTGACGTAGCGTGTCGACATCCTGACGATTTATTTATTTTCGGCTTGTAAACATACGTCAGTCTAACGTCGCAGACCATGCAAGTATCATTTTTGTGTCACCATGGAAAATAACTTGACGGTCGACGAATTATACACTCACATAACATAATAATAACAAATATACACACCATTATGTTGGAGGACATTCCAGCGATTTGCGCCATTATTTTATAAACTGATATTGCACAAATATTCGCAATATTATGAATGTAATCATTTGTATAAATAAAATACTTCAACGTTTTGTGAGTTAAAAAATAAGTAAACGTTCTTTCAACGTTATACACTTTATCATAAGAAATAGTTCGATAGGGGCAGTTATGTTATTATGGTTACACTAATATGGTAATCGTTCTTCCAACGTTTTCAAATATGAACATGCAGTTTTGTTGTGGTTAGAGTAAATAAAATATAATGATAATATTATCATTGATATATAATAATCTATATAAAAGGTTTTCTGAACGTTTTCACATCAAAATCGGTTCAGAAACGGCTGAAATATTAATAAAATATATAGGCCGATCGGAATAAATCTGGGGCCCAGATTTTTCGATGATTTTTTTAAAAATTTCAAAAATGCTAACATTTTTTCCAACATTTTCAAAAGAGGTTTTTAAATAGTTGTTGATGATCTCTCTATTCAATCAGCATTTCAACAATAATTTTTGGATGAAAAATGGTTGAACCAATGCCTTTTTAGAGAGCGCCCTCTTGTGTTTTATTAATGGCTCTTTTTGGCTTTTTACTTAGTCGTTTGTGATTTTCTATAGTACATTTCGAGTATGGTGGAGTTATAACTATTAGTTTGTAATGTTATTGTGCAGGTTTTGGTTACTAAAGCTCAGCCTTACCAAAACTGTACTACCCGTCTTTGTTTTAGCTTTTTAATTAAAAAAAACAAAACATTAGTAAGATATATATAGGGTCGCAGGACACGGGGCATTGCCCCAGGCTCATCCCATAAAAAACATGACAACATTATATAAAAAAGGGAAAATTAACACGAGTAAACTGTGCCAAATTAATTACTGTTATTTCAACCGGTCCAAAATTATGGTGCGATTTCGCTATTGATGATCAACGCTCATCAAATTAATGCACTAGCTGTGCACATTAACTGACTCACGTTCACACGGACAGGCCATACTGGTTCACTTCGGTTGAATGCAGTTCTAAAAACACATCCACGTTATTATTCAGTGTCACTGATGTTGTACATGTACTGACATGTGGTTCAAACGAATATATGTGTAGCCATGTCTAGTGCTGATGTGCAATCATGCACAAACCTAAAGACTTCCTATACAGGGTGGCCCAGAAAGAATGCAACACCTACGATCGTTAATTTCATCAACATATCATCGACCAAATGTCATTGTTGTTTTTTATTTGATTGGGTAGAACATTCTTTTTCCAACAAAATGATACCATGAGCATTGATTTTGGGTAAGGCGTTGGGGTCATTTTTCTGAGGCAATGTTGTTTCCTAAATTTGCTACTTTTTCGTCTCCAGCGATCCTCGGAACACTGAGAAATTCTCGCTCCACGGCCTGCCATACACAGTAAAAACAAATTAAACAACTTTTTAAACAACCAAAAACGCTGTTTAAGCCGGTCCCTCTAACAACGTTGTTTAAAATTGTGAACAACCAAGATCTGGTTGTTCAAAATTTTAAACAATGTTGTTAGAGGGACCGGCTTAAAAAGCCAAAAATGCTGTTTAAGCCGGTCCCTCTAACAACATTGTTTAGAATTTTGAACAACCAACATCTTGGTTGTTCAAAATTTTAAACAACGTTGTTAGAGGGACAGGCTTAAACAGCGTTTTTGGTTGTTTACAAAGTTGTTTAATTTGTTTTTACTGTGTAGAATTAGCTGTTGAACAGCGCGATGTTGCGTAATATCGATTACCCCGTATAGGGTCAGTGCGTACGGTATGGCTCACATTTTGTCTTCCTTATCAAAGGGAGAGCAGTCATGCGGTTCTTCTGTACAACTAATTCTACGGCAGGCCGTGGGGCGAGAATGTCTTTGGGAAACGACATTGCCTCAGAAAAAAAAAAACAATGACATTTGGTCGATGATATTAACGATCGTAGGTGTTGCATTCTTTCTGGGCCACCCTGTATACATGTACTTTTGTTATAATATAATCGGCCACACACTATACAAATATGATGTTCATATTTTATTCTCCGCCCCCCCCCCCCCCTCCAAACAAAAAGAGGGGATGCGGAAAATGGGGGCAGTGGCGTAGCGACGGGGGGGGGGGGGGGGGGGGGCACGTGCCCCCCCCCCCCCCCCCCCAATAATACAAATTAAAAAACTGGAAACATAAGGGGAAATTTTTTGAAAAAACAAAGAAATACAGCATTATAGTTTATCTATCATTATAGTTTATCTATATTTTGGGCCCGTAGCCCCGTAAAATTATACACCTATTATTTTCAACAAGATACGCAGCTTGGTTTATGACCCGTTTATGAGATGTTATGATGTAACAATGAATCAAAATGGGTGTTTGCGTATTTTGCGCATTTTGCCTGTATACCAGACCATAATAATGTGGGTCTTGTGTACCATGATGTAAATGTATTTTCCTTGCCAGGCACACTAGACTCGATTACCGACAAATGCATGTGGTTTAGTAATGTTGTTGTTATTCACGCACATTAGTCATTACCACAGATATAAATTATAAGAAAGGACTCAACTCGGATAATAAGATAAGCTCTATAGTTGTTGAATAGTATGCTTGTGTCAGGTGCATATTTGAATACCCGCACTTTATACGCAACAGCGTAGCGTCAACCATTTGACCAGGGAGCGGGAAGCCTGAGTAGATTGGTATTTCCCGAAGTGCCCCCCGATACTTTTTTGTGAGATAATGAAAAAATGACTGTCAAATTCGAAAGAACATACTATTTTAGTGATAGATTCAACTTTATTTGATCAAAATCGGTTCAGAAACGGCTGAAATATCCATAAATATATTTGTATTCAAAATGTTCTTCACCGGTGTGACAGGGATAAGTGTCCACCCAGGGATAATTGGCAGTGACGTCATTCGGACAGATCTAAAATCCTGATTTTGTCCGTTTTCGAGCCTTCATACACACGGAGACACACATACACACTCCAACACAAACATACAAACATACACACATGCATATACGGACATCAAACGAACAGTAATTTACCCATTATATGTACACTTAACTCATTCATGTCACATCGACGCGTTTGACGTCACTCATACAACATAGGCCTAACCGTTTTTGTGTGTTTATTCAATAAAAATGAACTTGAATAAATATCAATTGAACTGATCTGCCACGAAACATTGCTTTTACACGTGACACGCACACAAAACCCACATTGACGGAGTGATTTTGACAGATATCCCTTGTTTTAATTTGATCTGGAAACCTGGACAATTATCCCTGCCACACCGGCAATCACCGGGCGATATTTAGACTTTTTAGAAAAAATTTTAAAAATGCTCGAAGACTACTTTGAGAAAAAAATCAGAATAGGTTTTTAAAAAGTCGTTGATGATATCTCTATTGAATCATTATTTTAACAAACATTAAATGCAAAATTAAAGCGCCCTCTTGAGTTGTAACGGCTCTTTTTTAATGATAACGGGAGTTTTACTTAGTCGTTTGTAATTGTGTATACTTTTCGAGCATGGTGAAGTTATAACTATTACTTTGTACCGTATGGTGCAGGTTTTTGTTACTAAAGTTAAGTTTGACCAATACTCAACTATCCCTTTAAAGGGATAGTAATTGAGTTTTGGTATAGAAGGCGCTACACAAAATATTGTTTGTGAGAGAATGATAAACGAGTGACAAATTCGAAAGAGCATACAATTCTATTGACAGAATCAACTTTATTTGATCAAAATCGGTTCAGAAATGGCTGAAATATCCAAAAACATAACCATTAATTGTGTAATATTTGTGGGGCCCCACATTTATTCGATAATTTTGAACCAGCCGTTAAAAAACAATAGAAAATGCTTCGTCTTTTCAAAAATTTCCAAAATATGTTTTTAAATAGTTGTTGATTATCTCTCTATCTAATCACTATTTCAACAAAACACCACATGCAAAGTATTTTAATTAACATGGTTGAAACCAGTTACTCTATGGTTGAAACCGATGAGTGTTTAGAGAGCGCCCTCTTGAGTTTTAACGGTTCTCTTTTTTTTTAATGATAACAGGCTTTTTACTTATCATTTGTAATTTTGTATTCCTTTCGAGCATGGTGGAGTTATATAGTTTGTAATGTAATGGTGCAGGTTTTGGTTACTAAAATTCAGTTTGACCAAAAAAATGAATACTCTCTAGTTACCAGAACTCAACTATTTTCTTCTTTGAGAACGCGAGACTATAATTCACCTAGTATGATTATTAGTTGTCAGTTGGTTCATATTAGGTGAATAACCAGCTTTCTATTTTGGTATAAAAAGAAAACCTTCTGATCCATTAACTTTATAATAAGTTCCCCATAATAAATGTTTGAGACTTCAATCATATACCAATATCGTTTTTAGATTATTGAGTATATATATAGCCTATGTAAGAATTTCATTGAAAAAGAATTGTCACACTAAAAAAAAAACACCACAGAACAAATCAATGCCTAATTAGATATCGATCTTTCGCATGAGAATAATCCGAATTTGGATACTATGGCCGATTGAGTATCCGAATTCAGATACATTTGACTTCGATCGGAAACCGTCTATAGACGCTTTCAAATTCAATCTTTAATATATCCACGATTATGTAGACAATTTAAAAATCTAAAACCATTTCATTCTTCTGTTACCATAAGCCAAACGAAAAGGTACAAGAGAAGCGTGAAAGCTCCAATCGATTTTCAACCCATTTTCAAACGGTTGAAATTGTACAAAGTATTATGGATCACAACCGGTACAGGTAATTATATGCATGTCAATGGCATTTGTTTGATGATTCACTGAAATCAGCATGGTCACATGAAAAGCCCTCAATCGTATGCATGCGCTGTTCATGACTTCTATATCCGCCTGTTCATCTTTGCAAATCAGTAATAATGTTCCCGAAGCTATCAAATGTTTTGTACAGAATTAAACTTTATGTCTAATAAAGTGCACAATAATCCTCATTCCAATTCTTGCACAATGTTGACAACTCTGAAAGAGTTGTGTTTTTCTAATCTTTGGCTAAGATAATTAATTTCACATTATCTGACTATTTTCAATATAAAGGGTAAGGTGCATTCCATTATGTTTACATTCTATCATATTTAGCCTAAGCATGGTCTGAGAAGCAGACTACTAAATGATATTAAGTCACGTGACTGTTTACAAAATTATTACATGTAACTCCTCTCCATCATCATAATTTTACCGGAAGTGACCTCTGCACCAGTCCTCTATTCTAGGGTGAGTCTGGCACTGTGCCAATTTTCAGTATATTACACTCCCCTAATTAACCCTTGTAGTGCTGGTTTACAGTGCTGTAATTACAAACACACACTGTGTTTATGGAGCTAGTGGAACTATTTTGGTATACAGCGTTCATGGTATCCCGAGGGTTATTACGTTGACTGAACCTTCAGATCATATCAGATCATGTCAGCAATCCTGGGGATCGGACCCTGCACATGAAGCAAAAGGAAACCAAGTTGGCACAGACTCGATATTTGACAGTATGTTGCCCGTTCAGATAGGTGGGAGCCTATGATGGACCCCTCTGGCTGGTGATTACATTAGCACATTAGCTCCTGTGCTAACATTCCAGTGAAGTGCATGTTGCTGACAGACTTTCACAAGCTGATATATAATAATTTGATTTTTATAGACGTATATAAATTTAATATGGATGGGGCTAATGTAAATGTGGTGTAATGACAACTTCACATAAGCATAACACATGATCAATTAAACATGTATTGGAATTCAACTAAATTAAATAATCGTATATAATGTAGGCCTATATTATATTCCTTTCTTAAAAGGGAATAGATTTTCACGTGGACTACGTGCCAGATTGGTGTACATAAGACATAAGGTATGTAAGTCTCATGCAGGAAATGAGGTTTTCACCGTATTAATCATATTATATCATGACAGCCATTACCTATATATTTAGCACTCTGCACCAAAGCATTTTCTTTTCTTTAAAATATGATCAGGTGTTGAAATAAATCAAAATGGAATTGAAAAAAGTTATGTTTTCGATATGTTTCATGACTCAAATCTGTAGACAGTAATGTCACTATACAAATTGAAGATTAATCAACTCCAGATTACCTTTAAACACAAAAATATATACATGTATAATTATACACATTGGTTTAGGTAAGTTTGTTAAAGATAGCGTCCCGTCATTTCAGGCATCTTCAAATTCATGGAATCATTCTGTAAATCACATGGATACTATTTTGTATCACTGATTATTTTATCCTTCACCCTATATAACATCCCAAATCTTTTTAATTAATTTGATAGTGTTAAACCAACATAGATTGTGAACATAAAAAACAAACGCGAAATACAATAAAGGGTTTGTTGCTAGACTTGATAAACGGTCGACATGGTCGTGTATTATTTCGATCTCCCAAAATCGATATAATTCCACTAAAAAGGACTTTCAAGTTCTTAAATGGAATTTCTTTCATAGAAGAAAATAATATCACACCTTTTGAATTTGTGCTTGCAAAAGACGGACAGTAGCTCTAAAACTGTACTCGCCCGGCCGACTATTAACCCTACGAACACAAATCTAGCACATATTGGTTTGTATATATGATTTTAAACATTTACCATTGTATTTCAGGTACGAATTATCATATTTTACCAAGGGCGTTCTAAAATCAAAACAGTGTTTTATCATAATCATTATCTATTGAGTTTATACATAATAATTATATATCCACACTTCACACTTTAAACGCAAGCAGTAAATAAGCAGACGATGCACTTCCTTCCGCTGAGCAAAACATCGCCACGTGTTTAACCAATCAGAGTCGAGCTGGTCAAAGGTCACGCCCACATTTCTCCAAGCCAACCAATCTGAGAACGATTACTTTGGCTACTTTCCAAGTTTTCCACAGTTGCCAGGCAAAACTAGTTGCAAGCCCAGTCACATAATCATTTTAAATTGTGTAACTTGTCTTTCCAATTGTTTATTTACACAGCGTTTCAGTCCATGGAACTTAATAATGCACGTAATTTATAATGATATTGTCTGATTAAAGCCTAAAGAAAAACTTATGTTGGAATGGTTGAACTTCATACCCGTAACTCAAGAAAAAGTCTGATAACAGTATAATGATATATTTCTATCTTGTCAATAGTATAGACATAATGGGCATACCGGTATTCTGATATACATGTTCAGATTGCTTCCCAAGTTCCAAATTTGTGTGCCACGTCATTTTCATTACGTTTACATTATTTTCATCTCTAAAAGAATATTGCGCAAGAGAAATAACAAAATAATTATATACTCTAAGTGCTGAACGAGGTGGGACTACGGGGCTGCACCTCCCCCCCCCCCCCCCCCCCCCCCCCCCCCCTGATAGTTGTGAAAGCACCAATATTTTGATATTTTCACGAACAAATCTTACTTTTGGAGTAAAATAAGCTCGTTACATGCAAACAAAATCTTACAATTTTGGGGCTACTAGCCCGTTTCGGGCAAAATAAACCTATTGTGCGTTGAAGAAAAGAAGGATAATATTCAGTCAAACCAAAGAACTACACCAACTCAGCACCCCCCCCCCCCCCCCCCCCCCCCCCCCCCCCAGAAGAATATTACCCGTACGCCCCATGTGACTGAGACTCTGGGAGGCGTTTTACGTGCCAAGGTACACTAAATCTATCAGAGCGCGTTGAAATCTCTATCAACGCTTTCTGAGTTATACAAAAATACATGCCTAGCCTATTCAGATTTAAACAATGTATACACGATCGATAATATATTTTCGTGTCAGCTGCAATATTACGGATTACTACTAGTATTTATAAAGTGGATTTAGTTGTCCTTGCGTTCAAATCCATGCTGGATTAGTAGCGGCGTACCCAGGGCGGATCTGGCTTTTGCTAAGGGGGGGGGGGTTTGACCCAATGACGATGCGGAGCATCTTTTTTTGCTATTTTGAACCCCCGTAATTAGTGATGTTTCTGTGGGTCTGGACACATGATGGCGTTTTTCTATTCACATCACATTTTCACTTAGCAGCCCAAGGGGGGGGGGGGGGGGTTAAACCCCTAACCCCCCCCCCCCCCCCCCGTAGATCCGCCACTGGTACAGCGTACTGACAAGATCATCGTTTTGTAAAGTCCCTATCCCCTTTTATCGTTATTTTTTATGTAGGAAGCGCATTGACGTGATCAGTAAACGCCTCCTGACAATAGCAATCACTGTCAACACACACGGAGGGGACATTAATCCTCTTTCGCCAAACGCTCTGCATATTATTGGTGTGTGTGTGTGTGTGTGGGGGGGGGGGGGGGGGGGTCGGTCCCATACATTTCCATCTACACCTGTGGGAGGAACATTGTTTGCAATGTCTGTTGCAATCAATGATATTAGTTTTGAAAGGAATTATGACAATCGATAATTAATTCAAAATATTGCATTGTATACATATTATTTAGACGTATAGGGCCCTGATTTTAAATCAATATTACTATATAGAAAAATGTGCGGTTATATCAAACCCATACAGCTCAGCAAATGAACTTTATAGACTATAGTTTAATAGTAGAATTTATATTTGGGGGGCTGTGGGCCTCCAGAACGACTCGATCACATCTTTTTAATGAATCAACTGTATCTAGGCGTCATTGTGTAAATCAGATATGATAAGCACTCACGAACACAGTACGTCTTGCACGCACATACACAACAGGTTAACACAACTGGGTGGAATTACTGCAGGACCCTTTTATGATTAAATCATAGTGTCATAAATAATATATAGAAATCAGCGATCTCTTTAGAAATTCATGATTATGGGGTTGTGCAGCCGCCTAATCAAAATGTAGACGAAAGCTGCATAAAATCGCGATTTTCATATATAGAGGGCTATGATAATTATTGATCTGTTTCGGAACCAGGGCGTATATCGTCCTGATTGGGGCACGCCAGGATGCACATATTTATTTTACATTATGTATTATATCCCTTGGCAAGTTATTTGAGGCACTTATTTCCCCCTCCCCATTGTCTTGC
Organism: Echinarachnius parma; assembly: GCA_037951105.1. Classification (NCBI taxonomy): domain Eukaryota; kingdom Metazoa; phylum Echinodermata; class Echinoidea; order Clypeasteroida; family Echinarachniidae; genus Echinarachnius; species Echinarachnius parma. Next base: position 78,824 of record JBAMJV010009045.1, on the reverse strand, counting down.
CCCCGCATCAACATGATCAACGGATAAAACTAATTATGTCGGATGAAATGGTTGTTTATTATAGATAGCGATCATACATTATACATTAACATAAATATATTCATTCTACTTTAGCCTTATGCTAACTTATTTATGGGACAAGATGGTTGTGGTGATCACGCCTTTTAGGAAGGGACTATTAAAGGTATACAATAAATATTTCAACATTGTGAAACGCAATTAAATGTCAAAAGAGTGGCTACATAATAATAGTACATCCATCTTTTTTACATAGCAGCCTTTATAATGCAGTCTTCCTCCTTATAATGTCCGCATTTGAATCAACTGAAAATAACGGATATAATGTCGTGTATGTTTACAACTATCTTCAGTGCTGACAAAAAAGTACACATTATATTATAGATAGAGTGATACAAATTAATGAGATTGATAATAATTTTACATTATAGAATTAATGTTAAACATAATATGCTTAATTTTATTTAGTGTACGAATGATATGTGGTTTAATTTGTAATTTGCTATCGTTGAAAGGGAAAAGTCAAATTGCCAAAACCAAAACACCAAATTATTCTCAGCGTTTTTAGAGGGCGCTATTGCAGAATTTATGATTGGTATAATTGAGCTGCGATGGACGTTGGTTCAATGGTATGCGTGATACTAGTACACATGACTACAATGTATTATCTTGCATACAGTACATACAGTACCCTCTTGGGCAGAGCCAGAGGGGGAGGGTTTGGGAGGGGGTATCCCCCTCCCACGGGGAAGATTTTGCATTTATATACTTGAAATGGTGCAATTTGGTGCAATTCATGCCATACCTGTGAAGGAAATTTAGAATCCGAGTTAAACAAAAAAAGAATAAAATGTCTATGCTCTCATCAGATGTATACAACAAACTGAGATAATCTGTTCGCGCGCGCAGCAAAAATTGAAAATGGATGTATAAACTAGTTTTTTAACGTTAGGTCATACATTTGATTGTGTCTTTACCACTCTTTTTTTTATTTTTTGGGAGGGGGGCTTTTTGGGGGGGCAAAATTGCGTTTTGCCCCCCCACTTTTTGGATTGGGGGGCGGCGCCCCCCCCCCCCCCCCCCCCCACCCACTTCCGGCGCCTATGACCACTTGAATAAGGGAACATTGTAAATTGGGCTTTTAAAAAATTGCAAATAATCTGTGCGAATTTGAGAATCTGTTTACACACAAGTAATTATGTTTGGAATGTACCAAATTAATAGTAGCCTACCCTTGTTGATATATTGTTAACATAATTTGTATATTCATATTGTTGCTGGAAATTAAATTACGCAAATTAATATATTTCGGGACATTATATTTTTGTTCCATTAGCATTCAAGAGTGGTTAGTTTTCTCTCAACCAACTATAAGAAAATAACACACACCATCGTATTTCCATAATATATGCACACGGTCACCGGCTTACTCATACACACCAAAATAATCATCGGTTGTTTTGCTCTGTGCTGTTTTACCCTATCGTTACATCATCGATTTGTTTAATGAAGTGCGTAATGAAGATATCTTTAATGTCAATGCATGCATCATCCACGCTGTCTTCACAACGTAAGCCAGATAACTGATGACTCGAAACTCCGTGTTATGCCTTGGTCGAGCGCGCCAAAATACCAAGGGCACAAATCCGCCACAATAATATTCTGGCGTATACCGTCTGCCTTCACGCATACCAATGCACAACGCAAATGGCGCCTAACTACCATTGCACTGTACTGCAAGAGGCGCCGTAACGTTGCCCCATCTCCCCTATACAGTATGCCTATGCGTACCTAAAGCTCAACACAAACATACACACGCACACACGATACTATACACAAGTCTAAAACCTCACCACGACCCCATCAGAACACGCACCGTATTTATATGTCGTTAGCTGTGTGCAAGCTAGCGAGTCGAGCAATACATTAATGGCGAACCTCATACACTACTTTCACTCAGCTGTTCTTCAAAATAATATCACTCATATCTGCAAGATATATATTCTTCACTGCTCTAAAACGTACACGGGTGCTTTCAACATTTGCAGGTAAAGTACCATCTTTGGTGACATTTTATACGTTTACATTCAGAATGTGTATGACATTTGTCATAAATCGAGGGGTGTATCTACATCTTAGGTAGATAAGATGGCAGTCATATCGATATATATACGTCAGACATCTTAATATTGGCCACTGTCTTGTATACAGTACTTAGGTCGATGTTCATCGTAAAAATATGTCCACGTATTTGTTGTGTTGATAGCTTTTGGTTATTTCCTTTATATATGTTGATACAAAATAGGCAGACATTTGTGTTGCGTTCTATTAAAAAAATACTATTTCAGTTATTGTTTTATTCTTTACTTTATTCATTAATGTTGCCTCTGAGGGGAAAAAACACTTACTTTCATTTGATTCATTATTTATGCATTGTGTCACATTAGGTAGAATCCTGTTTGTTGTTTTTTCATTCATTTGTTGTGTTGTGAAAAATACCAACGAATTGGCTCCGCTCTGTTTGTTGTTTTTTCATTCATTTAATATAATAATAGTTTATATTATGTTTTTTTATGTATTTGTTATTATGCTTTTGATTTTTTTTTAAAGTTTTATTTAAAACAAAATAGATTTGATATTATCATTGCTATCAATAACTGTTATTAGGACTATGTATGAAACGACTCCAGTTTTAATCATGATGCGAACATAACTACAATTGAATGGAGACGAACGTCGATGAATATAATTGTCACAAGTAACATCAGGATTCATTATTCATAGGCCCAATCATAACAAAAAGTCTTATTGATAATGCGCATTTACGTAGGTATGTCTCCGCTATAATAAAGGGGAAAATAAAAGGAAGTTCAGCACATACTATATATAATTATATAGAATTGTATAAGTGCATGTAGGTTTATAATAGTTCTACATTCTATCCATGTTTGGAAAAAAAAGACTTAGTGCTTGTAGAAACGATTAATAGTCACTTTACAAAGTAAAATGCATACATTAATTGGAATATAGTACAATAGACAATGCATTACGTTCAAAACTCATCGACGGATGAAAGTTTATATAAGTCATGTGTTTCTAATAAAATGTACCACCCCCCTCTCCATGTAATTATCGGTTTGTGTGTGTGTGTGTGTGTGGGTGTGTGTGTCAGTTTGTGCGTGTGCGTGTGCGTGTGTGCGTGTGTATGTGTGCGTGTGTATGTGTGCGTGTGTGTGCGTGTGTGTGTGTGTGTGCGCGCGAACATGTGTATGTATGTATATTTGTGTATGTATGGGTGTATGCGTGTATGTATGGGTGTATGTGTGCGGTTTTGCCCATATAGATTCAGACAAATTATACGATTTGATCAAAATGGCATGGAAAACATACATTGCTGATGCTGATTAAATTAGGACCTACATTCACTAGATGCAGAATTGCAGATCAATGCATGTGACCATGGTTCGGTGATAAAACAGAAAGCATCGGGGGGAAATCAATAGCTGCAAATTTATAGGTATATGACTAATTTCTGTGGAATAAGCAGGCTTATCTTTCCATAATTGTATTATCGTTCTAAATAATGACGAACAGTGTGTGACTGAAACATAAATATAATATTTATCTCAGGAAAAACATGTCTAATATATTTTGATATGGATCATAGTTATATTTAATTCATTATTATATAAACTGTTTTCATAATAACTGAACATTTTAATTGGCTATGAAATATATATTACGTTTTAATTTCAATTCATTTCAATTTTATTCAATTCTTCATAAAAAACAAAAATACAATGTACAGTAAAGGTATATAAAATACATTAACATTTAAAGGGTACCACCACCCAACAATAATATTTTTATAAAAGAAAGGTAACATTTTTAGTAGTCCATTCCACCAAAAAAGTCAGAAAAATAGGTTTTCAGAAAAATTATATAATTGGGAAAAAGTATTACCATACTACAACATGTGTTCACGGGTCTGCATACGAAGACTGCCTTTTATCTACGACGAACGCATCGTCCGTAATTGTCTCCAAACGTACGCGTGAATAGAATTGGCGCACTCACAAATAGTTGGCGCGTATATATACGGAACCATGAAATAATAATGGTTCAGTAAGTGGTGGTTATTAATTGCATTGTTTATAAATTACACGACCCTTTGCAAAATGTTGGGAATCTATTTGATATCACCCAACGGTACCAAAACATATAATTATGTGTTGTTCTCTGCCTGGTGGTCCTCTTTAAGACCATAGAAAACAAAAAGACATAACAAATGTTAGTTATAATCTTTGTTAAAATGATAATAACGGAATTGCGTGTATTATAATAATTCAAATTATTATTCAACACAAACTTTGATGACAGTCATAATGAAAGCATGTCCCCTTGAACACATGAACACAAATATTGCAATGTTAAAATTATTAATATTATAAACAGTAATATGATATGCATAATATGATGCATTAAAAATAATCCGAATTGCCTTTTTCTGAAGTAAAAAATAATAATCATTACAGTAATTAATATGAGATATAATCAAACCATAATACAACATAATTAGAATGCATCTTCATCTTGGGAAATGTTTTATATGCACTATATAGGATAATGTTCCTATGCATTTTTAAAATTATTTTTGAATGCCCTTTTCCGTATATATATTTAGGGCAATATCACATTGTAATAATAGGCAATTCACCTTTAGGGGCTGCATTGTTTTCATAGAACACATTTGAAATAGATTATTTTTTCTAATTAGGCCCATAACATTGACATATAATAGCTTGTTATGTGTGTTTTTGTTTTCAGAAGTTTTAACAAGTCCTCACTTTCTGCAAAAAGCTGACATCGATGCGTCAAGAAAAATGGTCACCACGACGGAATCGTCCAATGCGGCAAACGACACGAACAGCGGGGATGTGGAAGGAAAGCGCAGAATCAAATGCCCGAGCTGTTGCTCAGTCACAGTGTTTTTAGCACTCGTTTCTGTCCCTCACATGGTCCTGGGCCTCCCCAGCGTCGTAGTGGGAGTGATCCTCTATAGCGACGCGCAGATCTGGCTTGCGCACACCGTGTCGCCTATATGGAGTGGTCTTTGCGTAAGTACATCTTTAGTCAGTGGCGTAGCGTGGTAGGACTGATTGGAGAGGGGGGGGGGGGGGGGGGGGGGGGGGGCACGCGAATGATATGGGGAATTTATTTGTCTTCTAAACGTTTGATTAGTTTTTGTTAACAGGGTTTATATGTATTAGTTTTTACATAATTATAAACTTTGAAAACACATTTCACAAAACGATATAACTAGACATTATCGATAGCAATAGAAAGCTTATCACACAAGTAATAAAGGTTCAAATTTTAATGTGCATGCACCCTAAATGTTTAACAAAACCAGAACCATATAGGTTGCAATTCTGCAATATTGTTCAAGTGCAAGTACATTAGGGTGCAAATTTGAACTTTTATTTCTTACATCTATAGTGTATATATAGCGTGATATCACAACCCGATAAAGTTATAATTTGCACTTTATACGTATTATCGCCAAGTATTGCCAACGGTCGCTGATTTGTCTTGCATTAATGAGTCATTTATCATTTTTACTTTTAATTTTCGACCCAGTTTTTCTTCTGTGGAGTCTTTGGTCTTGTGTCGGCAAAAAGGAAAACACCATATACAGTAAGTTCATTTGATAGCTAGCCACACTTTTTATGGTGTTTTATTTGAAAATTTGTTAACTATTTCTACCACTCCCAATCTGCATGGGGTATCAAAAGAAAAATATAACTGATCTAAAAATACCACAATTTGTTGCATTATCGGCATGGAAATATTTGCCCCCCCCCTCAGGGGGGGGACACATGATGAGGCGTTTCACGAAAGGTACCCCGGCGTAAAGTTCATAGGACAACTGCCCAAAACTCCCAATCATAATGTTTCTAAAAATACACACGAAATGATTAATCATAATGTGCTAAGTTACGGTAGATGCGCCCTCTTTCGTCTGAAGACATTCAAATATGGAGATGAAAAATAATTCGCGACGTTTTTTCAGAAAGTGCATCTCAGTGCCGATGTACATCTGCTGAGTTATTCCTCTTCATAATATAATATAAATATGAAAAAGAAATCATAGATGGTTTGTCACAAGGGAGTCATGACCGGTCGTATAGATAAAACATTTAATAATGACCTATTAAGACTAATATTCGGCTACATTCAACTATTTTAGGTAAGTCATGATGATAATAAAAGCTCAATCTATATCTCTCGGTGAGAGGCGATGCGGATGTAAGACATTTCAATGTATATTATTAACATGAACATGAACATAAACACGATTGTCATGTTCATGCATGTATGTTTTACTCCCATAACTATAATGATGTCTTTGAACAACATTTGCCGAGTTTTCATTGATCAAAACAAAATAATTAACTCTGATTATTACCAGTATTTCTAGTACTATTGCTAACCAAACAATTACAATAACATTAAATAGGCCATTTGACCTTGTTTCCAGAATTAATGATTCAGAAATGTGCATAACGGGCCTACTTATTTTAAAAGACAGTAGTCATGTACTTTTTATTTGCGTGAACCGTGGCCTAGATACTATACTTAGAAGGTCCATGTTAGAATTTAGATTATTTTAAGTAGTATATACCCCGTGGTAATACAACCGCCGAGATTATCAACAAATATTGTATTAGATCATTAATCAAACTATCAATTGTTGTATACTCCGTCACTTTGTTTCGGGATTCGGTTTTTATCTCATAATAGGCCTATATCTTTTGATTCCGTGTCATGAAAATAACGTGAAATTATTACTTTTCCTTTTATTTTCTCCTCCTTCTTTTCCATTCTTCTTCTTCTTCTTCTTCTTTTTCTCCTTCTTCTTCTTCTTCTTCTTCTTCTTCTTCTTCTTCTTCTTCTTCTTCTTCTTCTTCTTCTTCTTCTTCTTCTTCTTCTTCTTCTTCTTCTTCTTCTTCTTCTTCTTCTTCTTCTTCTTCTTCTTCTTCTTCTTCTTCTTCTTCTTCTTCTTCTTCTTCTTCTTCTTCTTCTTCTTCTTCTTCTTCTTTACCATTATGCTAAAAGTAAGATGCTGTATCGGTTATTGTGGCCACAGATATTTTTGAAATTTACTTTTGAAGTAACTTACTATTTTTGAATGTTTTCTTGTGTTATTGTCCAAATAGATTTTCTGTTTCTCATCGTTCTGTATGATCAGTATGATGGTGAGCATCATTGACATGCAGCTCCTGCGGCTCGGCCTGGTTACTCATACCACAGATGGGCAAACATTTCTAAAGGTAATGATAACACCTACCCTCCCGACTGTTAGAATCGTATAACATCTTAGAGACTCTGAACAGTAAAACCCTTATCATCTCACTTCAGTTTTCCTTTTCATTATAAAATAATGATAGCCCTAACATAAATTGGTCACATTAAAGGGAAAGTTGAGTTTTGGTAGAGAGGGCGCTAGACTACTTAATTGGTTTGTGAGGTAATGAAAAACTGAGTGTAAAATTTGAAAGAGCATAATATTTAAACAATAAAATCATCTTTGTTTGATCAAAATCGGTTCAGAAACGGCTGAAATATCCATAAATATAACAATTTGTAATAAACCCGGGGCCCCGGGTTTATTAGAGAATTTTGAACCAGCCGTTAAAAATGTTTTAAAATGCTTCCTCTTTTCAAAAAGTTACAAATAGGTATTGAAATAGTTGTTGGTTATTTCTCTATCTAATCACTATTTCAACAAAGCATCACATGCACAATATTTTATTCAAAATGGTTGAAACCGATGAGTGTTTAGAGAGCGCCCTCTTACGTTTTAACGGCTCTTTTTTTAATGATAACATGATCTTTACTACGTCATTTGTAATTTTGTGTTCCTTTCTAGTTATAACTATTAGTTTGTAATGTAATGATGCAGGTTTTGGTTACTAAAATTCAGTTTCACTAAAACTGTACTCTCCTTACCAGAACTCAACTATCCCTTTAATATTACATAAATGTGTAATTTGTTTGTATTTTGAACTCATTTAAATGGTATACATGGCAGTCTTAGTCTACACCTATTTGGTTTACATTCATTTCTTCTATACACTTCTAGCACAATCAGATTTTTGGGGCATTGGGTTAGGAATTAGGATTACAAAGTAGGATTATGGATACAAATTGGGTTTATGGTTAGTGTATAAGTATAAGGTTTGGATCAATTGTTGGGTCGGTGGTTGGAAGTTATACGGTATGCCTCATAATCATACATTAATTTGTTAAACAAAAGTAGACATAGAATAGCCTACATTGGTGTAGGATAATTTGGGTAAATGGAAGTTTCCTGTATCAAACATTTCGAAGACCAAATGAGCGTAGACCAAGCGACCTTAAACCGTTAAAAGTACGTGTATATTTTGGCCAATATTACGTATCGTTTCCCTCTTTTGTTTGTTTGTTTGTTTGTTGTTGTTTTTGTTTGTTCGTTTGTTCTTTTTTTTCATTTTTAACTGGTTTTGTTTTATTTTTACACAGGATAAACTGGACCTGATGATCCTAATCTCACTGGGCCTGGCTGGAGTCGAGAGTTTCTTCTGCGCCATGAGCGCCCTCTCCAGCTGTCTGGTTGGCCAGCACGTGAGGAGGGTGCTGAAGGCCGGAGGTGAACCGGTCGTCCCCCCGGAACAGATCATCGCACAGAGACAAGAACAAATCAGACAGGTACGAAGCAAGAGCGAGAAAACAATTATGAAACAGCAATTATTAAAGCCAAAAAACAGTATTGGGAAACGCCCCACACACACACAAAAATGAAAAATATGCTTTTATCACCTACCATGTGAAATAATATATCATAACTTATCTGTTAATATAAAGATTTTGACAAAAACTGCTGTGAAATTGATTTTAGCAATAAACTGTTAGAAATAAAAACAATATATTTTTTAAATTAAATCTGATTAAATACAACAGATTAAATTAAACCGCATGTTCGCAGGGTTCAAACGGACTGACTTGGCGGTGAATTTTGGCCCAATATCAGCAGCATTCGGTTATGCTGGCATTCATAAAAGTTTCATTCTTCATTTAACGGTACTAAGGTTCGGATTTTTCCACACAAGCCCCTTTTTATACTGTTTCAATAATATTGATCAATTAGTTTAGCAAATTAATATAGATACTTTCGGTAACTTCCCAATACTGTTATTTGGCTTTAAAGGGGTCTAGTAATTCTGTCGAAATTTACCAAACCCACTTGCACCTCAAATGGTTCTTCCATACCTTGTTGTTTTTCTCTCACTAATAGAAGTATAAAATAAGCTTTGGATTTTCACAGATATCTATGTTTTAATTTTAAAATGTTCTCGTGATCATTTCAACTTTGTACAAACATATGGAAATGAGTTTGTAAATAGCACCTTGCATTTTTGCTCATTTCTCGGCTTATGTGACATTCATTTAACTTGGGATTTTCACACATAACTCGGTGGACTTGTCCGATCAAAGAAATGCACATTATTTTGTCAACCCCTTGCAAGTTTTTGTGTATTTCAACATAGTTACTAGATCCCTTTAATACTAGTAAATACTAATAATTACAGTTTTACTACATGGACTCAAGTATTGTGGTATAACATAAATTTACTCATCAAATCGTGAGTAGGTTAAACTCGGTGCATGTTTGGATAGCTTTGAAACAAATATTAAAAACAAGAATAATGACGCAATATAACGAATGCAAAACAATAAACAAATAATTTTCTACACAACCATCAAATATTTATTTTCTGTCTCTTTTGTACTTTCGAAATCTTATTTAAATAAATTTCATTGCAAGTTCACCTAAGTTTTTTCCAACAAGATTCCCTTCAAAGTTTGTCTAACCTTAGATGAAATAAACTTCATGCAAATATTTCACCACACTTTTAAACACATTAAATGTAACAAAAGTATAATAATGTCTGATTGTAAAGGGAAACGTGAACAGTGCTGATCTCTGTATATCATGTTTTCATTTGATGATGCAATTATTATCATAATAACATTGAGCATACATTATTTGATAATTTTTCGCTGAAATCTTGTGTGTGGTAATAATTATTAGTTTATAATTTATTTATTTTATTGAACAGTTATATCATTATAACTAACTTGGTGAACTATAATTGTGTTTGGTCATTTAGAAATAAATGATTTATTAACATGATAATTATTAATATTTTCCAATATTCCATATCTTTAAAGAAATGAATTTCAAATACGTGTGTCTCTAACAATGCAAATAAGTATAGTGAGTGCACCAGCATGCAGCGTGTGAGACGTGGCATTTGAACGGTTTGCTATACTGGAAGCACTCAAATAATAGTTTCGAGCTTCTTGAGTGACATTTTCATAACCTTTATATTCGAGAGAACTAATTATCGTGTTCATGCATTTTGAATGTGCGTGTGTTGGTTAATAAGCGTTTCTGAGTGCATGAGTTTTGTTAATGTTTTCTGTTCGCCAGGACCCATCGCACAAAACGCAACACATGTATTATTTCAAAGGAAAAATGAAACGAGACACCAAAACTGAGGCCTTCATATAATATCAACTGTTGCAATATAATATGTTTTATGCCGTGGGTCCTAAACTTCATTTTGCGTTTGCATTGGAGTGTGATACATACTAGTTTCATGTTGATTTGAAACATAACTAACACTAATCATGTTAATCGTTGTGATGTGTGTGTTGATGTTGGTATAATCTTTTCCATTGTCATGATAGTAGTCACTTAGTAACGTTTAGATGTATTTAAGAGTTACATAATGTTAAAAACATTCTAAGAAATACATTAAACATAAATATCTACATGAATAAATGAATCTTAGTGATTTCATTATCCATTAGAGATACTAACCAACCCCCTTCAACATTTGTATATCCATTTGGATGCACAGAAAACAACTCGCTAAAAACCACCCTAAAAAGAAACTGCCTTGGACCGAGACTACACCCCCTATATATACCCGGCGCTGGGCCATAATTGTCCTCTTTCAATCGCGCACGACTACCGACGCGGGGAGGACGGGAGGGAATTTATGAAGGGGGTTGGTTAGTATCTCTAATGGATAATGAAATCACTAAGATTCATTTAATCCATATCGAGATCCCTAACCAACCCCCTTCAACATTTGTATAATCCCTGACCCACACAAATAGCATACGGGAAGTATACTTACTGACTGGAGGAGGGGTCGGACAACGCAGACTACATCTACATAGGGCCAGCCGCCAGAACCGCCTCAGCAAGGACCGGGCCTCCGGCCACCACGTCTCGCCGATAACATGAGACGAACGCATTTGGCGACGCCCAGCAAGGAGCCCGTAGAACCTCGCCCAACAGGGGCTCCGTTAACGAGAGCCCACGAGTCGGCCATCGCCCGGAACTCGTGGGCATGGACAAGTGACTAAAACAAGCGTATCATGTCCTGCTGCGAGAATCGCCAGCACCATTAACGAAGGGAAGCCTAGACGCGGCCATTGCCCGGGTCTTGTGACCCCGGGCCGGCGGCTGGGCAAAAAACTGGGTTCCCAGTAATAAAAAGCCCCCTTGGACGGAAGGGCCGACCACCACCCATCTCTTACCAGCCCTGACCTAATGCTAACAAGGTACGCCAGGTACTCCGCCTCGGGTCAGGGCCAACGCCAGCAGGAAGACCGGCAGGACCGGCTCCAGCCAAGGGAGGCCCTCAACATAGGCTCAACCTGGAGCACGGACCAAGGCCTGAGAACACCGGTCGAGACCCAGGACGGTACCAGAGACCTGGAAGATGGGCGTCGTAAACAAAACGCCTGCATGATTCGGGAACTAGGCTCTCGATGCAGTATAATTCAAATAAAATTATTAAGTTTGCAATTGGCAAGCATTTACCAAATACTTGCATTTCCTTTACCATAGGCAAACAACAAATGAGCCATGTTCTGGCCCTCAAATTGCAAACTCCACCACTACAATACTAGCCAAATATTGTCACTATAAACCCATTCTCATATAAATAGAGCGCCATGACGAATACCGCAGATACACTGCTAATGTTAGTGCCATCAGTAATAGGCAACCTACATACATATTAGGTCACCTCAATCATGTGTATCACTATTTCATGTGAGCTACCCCACATAAGCCAGATAAATGACTCTCAAGGAATCTATTGTCCATTAAGACTTAATTGCCCCCCGCAAATCATCCTGAAGACCGTGGGGAGAAGGAGCCATTGAGACGGGAGGAGACGGCCTCGCGTCCCCCCCGCCAGCTTATATCTGCAACGACCATGGGACTGTCGGGAACCCAACCCCGATCGACCGTCCCTGGAGGGGCGGAAGAAAAAACCCCCCCAAATATCCTGCATCTGGAACATTTGTAGGGGCCGGATGGAGAAACGACAGCCGGCTCTAGGACCACCAAGCTGATGAGGGGGCCGGGAACCTGCCAAGGCTCCGCCGGAGCCAACAGCCTCATGCGTAAGCGACGGAAGGCATCTGAACCACCCGAAGGAATCACTCGTGACCTCAGCTCGATGATGAGGGACCTAGCGACCTGACCCAACTGAGTATCTCTGCAAGGAGCAGACGAAGTACGACCTCTGAAAAGAGAATACCCGGACTCCTCGAGATCGTGGGGGCCTGGCACCACCGACACCTGCCGAAAGGGGTCCCTGGAGAAGGACTTCAGGCCAAATGAGAAGGCCTCGGCACTGAACTGTCCGCAACCCAACCTGGGAACCGAGAGACTGCCAACAGCCTAGGCGAACGGGGGCGTGGGGATGAATGGAAGACTCCATGCTGAAACAAGGGACATCTAGAACAGCAAAAAAACCGAGATACAATATCAGCCGGGGAGCCTCGTACGCAAGGGAACCAACGACACCGGATCAGGTTTAGTTACACAGCAACGGGGCTGTGGAAGAAGAAAACCCCGACTGTGTCCACGGAAAATTCAGTCCTCCCCCGGAAAACGAGGTAAAGAACGTTGGGATACCAAGTTGGCTAACCACCCTATCAAAGCCCAACTGTCTTAAATGCAATGGCCAACCCGCCATCCGTGCACACGAGCATTCGACCGAGAAAGGGGAATCGAACTGATGAGTAACCGCCTTAACGAGGCTGACCCTATGATACAACTCCTTGTCCACAACATAAACAACGCCGATCGCGTGGCTTAAAACCAACAATGGCCCACTGGCCATCGCAACGGACCCCGGCGCATAACCCAGACCCACAGGCAACGTTATGCCCTGAGATCGGGCTCAAACCAGGCCGGATCCACACAGGCCTAGAGGAGATAGTAGTAGACAACAAACAAGCCATAAGACAAAAGTCGTGGCGACCCTGTCAGACGCAACCTAAAGCCCTGGCGATCTTGTCCGAACACGAATCTGGACCCGCCTGGTCCGCAAACAGATGCCTCATCCTGCAGCCTCGCGACCCTCACTCGACGAGGGAAGCGAAACCTCCACAAAAAATATAACTGTCCGGCGCCCCACCTAGACGCCCGAGGGTAAAACCAAAGGGAAGTCGGTGGGGGGGGGGGGGGGGGGGGGCACCGGCTCCCCCCCCCCCACCCCACGGGACAGGAGCAAGGACAGCGATAAGGGGACCCGCCAGAGGTTGCGCGGGCACCCCGATAGGTCTACCGCGGGCAGAGATCCCGGGGGAACCAAAGGAACCAAAGGAACCAAAGGAACCTACCCCGCGCAGGTGACTAAACACCCCGTGGCAAGTGACGCGCATCAACCCGTGCGTCAAAGGACATGCGGTCAAGACGACTATATCGAGAGAATTTTAATACAGCTCACAGCATGACCTACGTCTAGACGGGGCTCAAACCATACTCCAGCTCCTCAAGAATCAAATAGCATTCACTGAGAGCGACAGAATCTTATCCATATGCGTAAACCAAATTTAAATACAAGCCATAACATGGCTCCTTTCTTAATTAATTTACCGTGGCGATTATCAAATTTACGCTAGCGTCTAATAGCCCGGGGCGACACCTTGGCTAGCGCACGGATCGATCCCAACTACCTAAAGTAACGGGATCTCCTAGAAGCCACATCATAAAATCTATTCCCTCATACATTGTCGCACTGTCATGAGCAACGAGTATGGGACAAACTTCAAATTTAACTCTAAATATATACACACCAAAGAACCATATCACATAATGGTGACCCCAACGTGATGCGAACACGCAGTCTTCTGACCTGGAGTCAGAGGCGTTACCGCTGCGCCACGGCATCCCGTAATGTACATCACATCCCCCTGTACCACAGCACCAGGGGGAGCGCCGACAGAACGGACGAAACAGCCGCAAGACTACGAGTACTTACCCTCGGCCTGGTGGGAACTGGCCTACCGCGGCCAGGTATCCGGGAATAAGCAGTAGCTCGTCCATCCTGGGTAGATATAACCAGCGTGGTATGGTCGTAAGCTGGACGACGCCCAGTAGGCTCCTGGATGCACTGCTGACCCACGTGCGTCAAAGGCCTCGGAACGAGCTGGCTACTCCTGCTTGTGAGAGGACTTATTGGTAAGGTGAGAATAGGCCCGAGGTAAAACATCTTTTACCGAGGCGAACCCCAGTTAGCTTTAATATAGCTTAATTATCTAAAGCTGGGGTTAGTCGGCCTTACCGTACCGCCTGCGACTTACAACCGGGGATAGCACCTAGGCTGGCGCAACGGTCCCGGGCCCTGCAGTGATAGGGGGACCGTCTTCAGGATCACCCTACAAACCTTAAGCCAAGGGCTCACTTGGGTGCCACAACATTGCCTCGCCCAACCGTGAGGCGCGAAAGGCAGAGCGGGAGTGAAAATCCATTCCCCCTGGTCCCAACTCAACTCGAACCGGGGGAAGAAACCCGGCCTCAATCGCCCTGACTCACGATCCTCGCTACCCGAGGTCCACGAGAGGGCAGCACAAGACCTAGCTTAGATACCACACACAACAAACTCACCTGGGTGTTACATACATTGTCTTGCCCACCTGTGTGGCAGAACGGAGTTCCAAAAATCCATTCCCCCCCGGTCCCAACACACAGCGAAACCGGGGGAAGGGAACCCGGCAACAAATCTCTGAGCCTAGCCCCCCCCCCCCCCCCCCCCCCGTGGGGGCTGCGGCGCGGAACGAGACACCCCCCCATCTCGGGGGGGGGGGGGGGGCGGAGCGCTGCTGCAAAGGCCCCCTCCGAGGGGGCCGCGCTATAAATAACACGAAAAAAACGGCCGAAGCGCTGATTAGATTTCCACCACCGTGGTACTCAACTCGGTCACATTTTTTCTAACAATCCTATCAACTACTGACAACAATCCCAATTGTGTTAACTGACCCCGAGGCCCAGTGCTACCACCGAGAGAGGGGCTAGTAATAAGGAAGTGACAACAATAATACAAACCTACTCGATGCAGGTTTGAGACCTGAAATATCATACCGCTTGTCAGCCTGAAAAGCAGTTTTACTCTAAGCGAAGGACTCACGTCATGGGACTTACCCCTGGTCCAGAGAAGACTGGCCTCGCTCGGCCAGGAATCCCGGGAGAAGAAGTCACTCGTCCATGCTGGGTGCGACGTTTCGAGTGCACCGGGCGCCGGCTTGCGAGAGGACTTACGTGTGCGGTGAGAAATGGCCCGAGTCTTGAACTGCTCACCGTGGCCAAAGCCGGACATCATAGGCGAATTACAACCAGGGACAGCACCCAGGTTGACGCCACGATCCCCGGGCCCTACGATGATAGGGGGACCGTCTTCAGGGGACCCTACTAACCCTCTAGCCAAAGGATACCCCTGGGTGCCACAGCTACTGCTTCGCCCACCCGTGAGGCGCGAATTAGTAGCAACGGGATTCTAAATTTGGTTCCCCCGGAACCGACTCATTGAACGACCCGGGGGAAGGGAACCCGGCCTCAAACTCCCCGTCTCGTGGCCCTCGCCGGACGAGACCGACAAGACGTCCACCCAACCATCATCCGATGTCATACCTAGATGCACAAAGGAACAAGGTAAAGAAAAAACAAAGGAAAAAAGGAGGTTAACATCCCCCCCATAAACACTCAATTATTATTATTATTTTTTTTTTTTTCCAAGTTTTTTTTTTTTTTTTTTTTGTCCCTTCGCGGGCACCCCCGCACTATTTTTTTTTTTTTTTTGAAGTGTGGGGGTGGGGGGGGGGGGGGGAGGGGAAGGGGAAGGGGGCGGAGGGGCCAACAACCCCGACGCCACCTCCCCCCAACACATGTTTCAAACCATGGTGACCCCGACGAGGCACCACCCCCCCTCAACAAAACAAAGGCCAAAAGGACAAGCCACGACCACGAGGTCGAGCCAGCACACACCACAACAAAGCCATAAAAACAAAATGGCGGGAATACAAGAATACAAACATGACATCAAAAATAAAAAGTAAAAACTTTCAACATCATTCATGAATCGAGCACAACGCCTCCGAAATGATTGACGGCCATGGAAAGAAAGGAAGCAACATTATACACGAGCCAAGACGCAAGGCCCCCCGAACGAGGGGGCCGAGCAAGCCCCAAAACAACAATCTTATACATGACCCGAGGTACAGAGCCCCGAGAAAAAAATTTAAATGAGAGTGAAAACTCGGACCGAATCTCGCCCGTAACTCCGGGGGAACACTCCCACAGCGAGCCGTCCGAAAAATTCACGCATGCATCATTTTCTTAACCACCAACGGAGCGCCAGAAAAACCTAACAAAAAGCTCCGAAAATGGTCTCAATATCGCTTCTGACAAGGTCCAAGGACTTACAAATCAAATAGGGTTATTGCGCTACACTGATAGATAGAAAAGGAACGGTCTTACTTTAGTTGTAGACTGCTACGAAAATTCTTAGAATCAAATGCAAGAGCGCGATTTCTAGCGTGACTGTCTCTAAGGCGTCGCAAATTGAAAGAGGACAATTATGGCCCAGCGCCGGGTATATATAGGGGGTGTAGTCTCGGTCCAAGGCAGTTTCTTTTTAGGGTGGTTTTTAGCGAGTTGTTTTCTGTGCATCCAAATGGATAAAATGTTGAAGGGGGTTGGTTAGGGATCTCGATATGGATCAATTGGGTATTGTTATACTGAAATTGTAGTGCTATTCAGAAAGTTGTCTTCATATATTTCGATCAATGTGCAGTGAAATGATAACTTTGCTGTTTCAATATAAAATGACCTATCATGGTTCTTTTGAAAAAAAAAAAATTCCGTTTTTGTTTGAACGGATCATTTCAATTATGTTTTATCAAAATAACACGTTATAGTACATATTTATTAATGTACTGTGCTGTACTATACTGTACTATAATAATATTATGCTATAGACTAGTACATATATTATAACTGTTATCATTAGCACAACATTATTTCAGTATTTTTAAGAGTTGAGCATTCAGGAAACAGTTGTTACCTCGTGTTCATTTTGTTGTTCTTACTGTTCTTTGGTTCTTTGGTCTGTTATAATTATGTATACATTTGTCATTATTTAGACCAACTCATGTGCGCGTTGCTTGCATTTATATCATGCATATTGAGCTGTGCTATGTTGTTTTCAAGTTTGACGTGAATAGAGTCGATACAATTGATAATGCATTGTTTTTCTCGATGCTGAAGTAATAATAATCTACAAAATCATGCATGATTAAGAATGATTCGTTCCGAATGCGCGCTCGTTATGATGTACCAGTGCATCAAATATTATTTCAATTAACACCATCATTCACATTGTCAAAACTAATACATGAATCGTGTCCGTGTGCATCTACATGTATAAGATAGAAGACTCATTATTGTGATCCTGAATGGCTTACTTAATTAATTCATCGCGATCATGACGTCATATTTACTTTTGCGATTGATTCTCCGTAACGCTATAAACATAGTAACCGTTTGCTCATTGCATGCATCATGCATTGCCTGACACTGCACAGAAAATAATTAACCCCAACATCTACAAATTAACAAAAAATGATTTTCTAACGGATCCAAGATTCAATTCAAAGTTGGGATTGACTGTGTTTCAGGAGAAGCTGGTGCAGGCTAGATCGGGCTGGCTACAGCTGCCCATGATGAGCCTGATCCGCTCTAAACCGGATGAAAGTGAAATAATCGAGGATTAGGATTAGCTAATCCCCCACTGCGAGCGCGGGCAAGGTGAGGACGCGACTCTTGAAGGCAAACTGTTTATCAAGCGCACTTATAGGTTCATTAGGATATTTGACATAGTATTTCAACACGTCCCACATTTTAATTAAACTAAGAAAGCCAAGATGACAAAGGTGCTGACACTTTATTCTTGTAAGTTTTTGAAGAATTATGATACTCGTTCGAACATCGAAATTATTAGGAGCTATTCACCACATGGATGTGATTCATAAGACTGACAATATTAATATTCACTAAGCGATAAGCATTACAATGAGCGAGTGAAATTATGACAAGATTTGCCGAATGTTTTTTAAAATGCGATCAGTTATGAGTAAATCAGAATTATCACTTTTACTCAGGTACGTGGGGATGAAATTTTAAAATAACTTCTTTTCTTCTTCAAAATAATATTGTTTATATTCGGAGATCAGGCAATACATTTTGTCTTGCTTGTTTTTAGCTTGACGTTTCGAACATCCTCGATGTCCTTTCTCAGAAGTTTGACTGTTAAACTTCTGGGAAAGGACATCGATGATGTTTGAAACGTCAAGCTTCAAAAAGTAGGTTGATTGTGTGAAAATAATATTTATTAATTAACAATTTCACAATTAGATGAATCTTATCAAGGAGACATGATATTTGTTTGTATGTAATATTCAATTCGTCATATAAGTTAGTACGTTCTTATTTTATTTCAATGTTGTTTCTTACAATTTACTTATACATTGTACGAAGTGTTTTATAACAGGCAGGGGGGGGGGGCAAAATTCATCTAATCTATAAAACAAAAGGTTCTATAACAGACATGGGAATGTTGCTTGATTTTCACTATTTCACCTTTGGGAGTGCTGCGTGATGTACAACATTTCACTTTTTGGAAAGTTTTCGAACACGTCCCAATAAATCAGCATTACATTTCCCCCTTTTCAGTTTCACGTTGCAAAATGGAGTATAACTCTGAATTTAATCTTATTATAAATCATGATTGCCTTTTGCGAGTGATGTTACTGTCAAAGCACTGATACCAAAATATAGGCTCATATAATTCAAATATTGATTGCTGCATTTTACATTTCATACAAATACAATGTTTACATGCATAGTAAAGAAACACGTGTTCTCTCACTCAGAAAGAGTTGCAATCGATTGTAAAGTTACAATTAATTGAAAATCAGAAAATATGCACATGAACCAAATAAATTTGCGCATTTAGTAACGTGATCTGACTTGCAAATTACTGCAACTCTTTCTGCAACGGGGCACAGAAGACACAATTATTATGTTGTTATGAGGCATGCAACAAATTAAAAGATAAAACATATAATTGTTACGTTTATTGCAAAATAATATGTTTTTATTTTCTCCATCCCATTCCTTGCCTTGTTGCCACCCTTGTGTATACCTACGTGTTCAACCACGTTTGTGTGTATGTGTTTTGTATGTAACTGTTTGTTTTTTTTTGGTAAATAATTTTGGGATTATGCCTCGCTCGTTTGCTGTTGTATATAATGTTAACTTCCATCACTTAAAACAACCAAACGACTTGAATCTATCCACATTCATGGATACCACGATACTTTACACCCACCACGATACTTTACACCCACCCTTCCATCAATCAATTTGGGCTCAAAATTGATCCTGATGCATCAACAAATTTCTTCTCCATTTCATCTCCGTCACGATACATCTTCATATCAACCTGTTATACCCCCTCCTACCACGCTATAATATAACATACAAAAAAAAAAAAAACTACATCTACAACAACAACAACAACGACGACATCAACAACAACAACAACAACAACAACAACAACAACAACAACAACAACAACGTAACGTCCAACAAAACAAAAACTGGCACAAATAACATGAAATGGAATCGAATAAAAATCGAATGCAAATTGTACGGGATGATGTTTCGTCTCCCTTTTCCCGTTGCCTTAAATCAATCCCGTGGTTCGTGTCACACCCCTGTTTCACTCAAATCCTTTACCCCGGCTCTTCTCTGTCGTAAACATGTTCCCTTTCGTCGTTCCCGCCATTTGTTTTCCCTCCGTGCCCAATTTGTTTGCTGCCCCTAGCAACGGGAACATGAGAAGAAAGTCATGGAGAAGTTGGAGAAAGAACGCGCCAAATCTATCCGCTACCATCGGGTGTGAAGAGCGCCAGCTATCATCAAGTTAATAACCAGTTAATAAACCTCTTTTCATAACGATGCCGCTCTATAGAATCACCTACAATTTAAAGTGATGATATTATGACTACTTAATTATGATTTGTGACCAAATAATTGTTGCCGTTAAAGGCTGCGAAAGAAGTTAGATATTTAATAATACACTGTATAATTTACGGTGAATTTGTGCGTTTACATGTAAAGCTGGAATGGAAATTTAATCAAGTTTGCCATTTTCATTTCCTCAGTGTAAATATTCTATTTTGTATTCTAGTCTTATTTATTCACAATTTCATCATAGCATTGAATCGAACAAAGAATAAATGTGAACAAAAAATCCTACCTTTAATGTAACGTATAATGTTGGTTGGCAGTTTCATTTATGTTTAAAATAAGTTAAAGGGATAGCTGAGTTTTGGTATAGAGGGCGCTACACAAAATAATTTTTTTGTGAGATAATGAAAAACTGAGTGTCAAATTTGAAAGAGCATAATATTTTAATGACAGAATAAACTTTTTTAGATCAAAATCGGTTCAGAAATGCCTGAAATATCCATAAACATAACCATTTGTAATAAATGTGGGGCCCCACAATTAGAGAATTTTGAACGAGCCGTTAACAAAATTTTTAAAATGCTTCCTCTTTTCAAAAATTTACAAAAGAGGATTTTAATAGTTGTTGATTATGTCTCTATCGAATCACTATTTCAACAAAACATCACATGCACAATATTTTATTTAAAATGGATGAAACCAATGAGTTTTGAGAAAGTGCCCTCTTGAGTTGTAACGGCTCTTTTTGAATGATAACAGGCTTTTTAGTTAGTCATTTGTAAGTTTGTATTCCTTTCGAGCATGGTGGAGTTATAACTGTTAGTTTGTAATGTTATGGTGCAGGTTTTGGTTACTAAAATTCAGTTTGACCAAAACTGTACTCTCTTTACCAAAATTCAACTATCCCTTTAAATAACAATGTTTTGTTACGATGATTTAATAAGACTGTAGTACCAAATTGTCAAAGGTATGAGGTAATAATTATTATCAAAAATACATCTTGTTTTCTACAACAGGCAATAAGGCCAACGTATATAATTACTTAATAATCGTAACAAAGTGATGACATTTTATACATGTTTGCCATAATACACCAACTGTTTAATACTGATTTGAGATAAGTGTATTTAATCTTGATGTTTGCCATAATACACCAACTGTTTAATACTGATTTAAGATAAATGTATTTAATCTTGATGACCTACATATCAATTAATGAATGAAATAATAACCGACCTCTGATGCTGAATAACCGCTAATACGGTTGCATTAATTTTCACCTTGCATATTATTATTACTAATATAATTGCTAATATAAATATGATACATGATGTGACCTAATACATAAATATCCAACTGCAATATCATTTATAATAAAGTACATTATTAATACGATGAAGTAGGTACATGTAAATTATGTATTCCGTTGTGTTTGTTTTTCTTAAAATGTCTTATCTGAAATAGTTCGTGTTATGTTTAGGATCAAAGAACAGTCGTTTCGACGTTTGAACAAACATCGTGTTGATTTTCCTCTTCTAAATGTATATTTATATCAATCATGCCACATTAAATATGTAGCCATATGTATTTTCAGAGGTAATGATCCGATGAGTTTAGAGGGTTATGTATCAGTGCGTGCATGCCCTTTTGTCACTAACTGTCTTGACAAAATCGTAGTAAAAGAAAACGGTATATACCTTTGCGAACTATTTCAGAATAAAATGTAGCAAATTTAGGAAAACATGATTATAGTGGAAAGAGGCCTTCACCCCATTGCAACCGCTTTAAGTAATATCTAGGCTATAATTATTTAGCGTGTATATCCAAAGATTGTGATATGTATAATAATTGTATGATGTGTGTTCCATGTGTGAGTATCGATACATATAAAATCGAATAAAGAACTGTACTAAAGTACACAATATAGCTGCATTCTTACGTCATACAAGGGCATATTCTATAGTATGATAATGTTCAGAAATGATACTCCAACGGCATGTAAATAACAGTTTTTATATAGCGAGTGATTTATATGTTTAGATACGTATATTATATCAAGAAAAGGATGAATATATGAAAGTGTAACTCTTTGCATGACATACGCATTGTAATTCAATGGCAGTTGTGTTCAATATCGCAGTACATATCTGCAACTCGGCACTAAATAGTTAATGTCGATTGTTGATGAGAGCAAATTATCTCGCGAGTAATGTAGATTTGTCGTCATCTGTTGTACTGTTTTCTGCCGCTCTTATTTGGATGTAATATTGTAATATAATAAAATGTCACGGAGAATAAAGCCTGAAATATCGCGAGACGGTATGATTCTTTTGTGGAGCAATTTGACGTTGATTAGGCTAAGTGAAACACACAAGACTGGGCATTATTTTGTGTGGGACGAGCGGCTCGCTTTGATGTGTGCGCGCATTAGATGGTGACTAACCCGGAGAGGGAGGAGGGAATGAAGAAATATGGAAGCAATTTCCCCTTCCTAGTTTGTTTGCCTCGAACAGCCCACCGTACATCCCCAAACTCAATCACTTGCCTTGATGTAGCTCATTTACCTAGCAATCCATCTTTCCATATCCATACGATCAGTCTAATTCTTTATCTATCCTTTGTTCTATATTGTCTATCTATACTTGTCTATCTATCTATCTATCTATCTATCTATCTATCTATCTATCTATCTATCTATCTAATCTATATATTTATCTATGTATATATCTATATCCTTACCTATTAACTGTCTTTCTATTTCTATTTCTTTTTATTGTTTTGTATATTATACGAATTTTCATAAAGAGGGTGAATGTGCGGTATAGGTAAAAAGGGTGTTCAACTTAATGTTTTTCGTCACTTGTTAAAGGAAGAGTTTTGGTATAGAGGGCGCTACACAAAATAAATTTTGTGTTAGATAATGAAAAACTGAGTGTTAAATTTGAAAGAGCATACAATTTTAATGCCAGAATTAACTTTGTTTGATCAAAATCGGTTCAGAAATGGCTGAAATGTCCATAAACATAACTATTTGTAATAAATGTGGGGCCCCACAATTATTCGATAATTTTGAACCAGCCGTTAATTTTTTTGTTTTAAATGCTTCCTCTTTTCAAAAATTTACAAAAGAGGTTTTTAAATAGTAAGTTGTTGATTATCTCTCTATCTCATCACTATATTAACAAAACAGCATTTGCACAATATTTTATTTTAAATGGTTGAAACCAATGAGTTTTTAGAAAGCGCCCTCTTGATTTGCAATGGCTCTTTTGTAATGATAATAACAGGCTTTTAACTTAGTCATTTGTAAATTTTCACTCCTTTCGAGCATGGTGGAGTTAAAACTATTCGTTTGTAATGTAATTGTGCAGGTTTTGGTTACTAAAATTCAGTTTGACCAAAACTGTATACTCTCTTTACCAAAACTCAACTATCCCTTTAAACATGTTAAAAAGAGGACGCCAAATGGAAATGATAACTAATTTATGAAAACATCAATATATTGATCAAAGATTGAGTAGAGGAATACTATGATGTGCATGCAGTATCACACCGAACCCCCCCCCCCCCCCCCCCCCTCCCCCCTCCCACACACACACACACACACACACACACACACACACACACACACACATATACACTTTTGAAATTATGTTGATATATAGGTATTACATGTACGTTCATATAAACCATATTAATATTTTTCATGATTATGATCATGTCGAGACAATAATTGGTGTGTTTTTAGAATACTGTATTAAAATAGAATCATGAAGAGGAATGTTCATGTTATAATTCTCATCAGATTATTTTCATAGATTCATTTGATTTTCTGCATTGTTACTTTATAAAGTTACGATAATTTCCTTTTGCAATTATGAACTGGACTTGAGACAAACTGAGTAAATCATGACAAATCTATAATAAGATTCGGAATTGAGTTATCCCAGACAAAATCAATGGCGTGTTCAATTGTAGCTTATCGATTTTATGCTTGCCACTCTTTTACTGCAGTAAGTATCATAATATACCTATATAATCATGGTACTATTTGAAATTAAAAGCGTTCCAAATTTGAAACTCGCACACGGCATTTGAGAAAAAAATCTGAATCTAGAACTCTAATTAATAATTTATGTCTTTGTACTCTAGGCCTCTATTTTGTGTTCCCTATAATGCATAATGACAAATTGACAATGTGCCTAATACAGATATCACTCATTATTTTGAAGGCACGTGCCAAATTTCATGACCCTATATACCCGAACCAAGCGAACTAACAAAAAGCGATTATTATGCTTATTAAATATTTTGTCTTCGTAATTACCGCATGGATTTCAATTATCATTCAAGCTGCCACGCAAAACTGGAGCATGCATTTACCCCTTTCGACGCAGCAATATGATGCATCATTTGTTCCTTAATCAGATTGAGGGAAAATAAATGTGGTAAAAGTAAATTACCCGTAAAATTCCAGGGCAATTTCATTGAAAAAATACTTTGTGGTGGTTTTGTTAGACAGAGCATGAGATATGATTATCGTATTTGGGTCAAATTCATCGTACATTGCTCGATAAAATGCACTATGAAATACCTCACAAAATAGAACAATTTAATTTTAGTGTCGCAAAGTTTTTAAAATTATCTTTGTTTTGAGCTTTATAGGAAATTTCGATGATAGATGGCAAAATCTTCTTTCAAAAATACATTACTGGGTTACATGTCTGTAATCAACCGGCGAGAGGAGTGTGACAAACAGTCGTAGTTTTGATAATATTTTTCTCGTATATACACTAAAAAGGAAATAACATAACATGTCTTAATGTCCGAATATTACGAGATAAATTCATATAATTATTAGCTTTACATTTATGAATGTATAGAACATACAAAAGGCTTAGCAAATAATTATGAAAGCCGAAAATAAATTCACAAAATCATTGCATTCGACTACTACGGTATAGTTCAATAACGTCAAAATGTTTTACGAAAAAAATAAATTGATACGGGTCGTTTCCAGGAGGAATGACATTGAAGATAAATTCACGTGAGAATCATGGAAGTATCACGTGGGCACCATTTCGATGACCGCGAACATGGTAAATATATCTTGACTTGCTTGGGAGTGGCTTAGCCAGGAATTCTGCAAAGGTGGGGGATGGGGGAGGGGGGAGGGGGCTCCAACAACGAAAAGAAACAGTCCTCCTGCTACCGGGCCTTGTAACCCCCATCCCCCGCCCCCTCGCTACGTCATTGCTTGAAATCATGAGTACTGTTGTGAAAACATGGACAACCGTGGAGTCAAAAACACTTTCTCCTTTACCAACACAAAAAAAAAAAAACAATATTGAGAGATAACAGCACCCTTTCATCAGATGTGCAAAACAGGAGGTGTTTCAATGAGTTATTATACCTGAGTGACACAGTAATATGATAACACCTTGCACGATAATCATACTGGAATATAGGGAAACGCATAGAGTGTTGCCCCCAATCAATCGGACCACGCTCCGCCTAGAGGTACAGTAGGTGTTTCAAAAGATCCCAAGTTAAACTTAAATTCGAAGTTATGATTAACATAATGCAGGATTATGGAAAACCAATATTTGTTATGTAAAATTTATACATTATTCTTTTTATAAATATATTATTTTTTTACATTACTTTTTTCTATTATCAAGAAGTAAAATTCATTAAAAGTCTCAAATATGTGCATGTTGCTCTTAAATATTTGTTTTTATTCAAAGGCTCCAAAATGTCTTTCCATATAAGTCCAACCTATATTTCAGTTCAACTTATGGGTGGAATTCACAAAGGAGGTTTGTAGGAGGTTTGTACAAACCATGGTTTTACCATGGTCTACATCTATGGAATGCCATTTGTAAACTGATGGAGAAAGAATGTAAACTCTACAATTTACTTGTATACGAGCAGCATTACATAGATGTAAACCATGGTAAAACCATGGTTTGTACAAACCTCCTTTGTGAATTCCACCCAAAATTTCTGTGAAACACCGCTCTGGGCCACTGGCTCTGCAGTCCGATTCATTAAATTGATTCATATTTGCCAAATGATTGACTTGGAGGCAAGCTATTCAATGAAACTGTTCTACTACTATAATTCATTAGTCCACCTTGTATCTATGAGAACTGTGTTGCTTTATCGGATACACCTCGGGCAAGCTCACATGTTGCAAGTAACAACCTTTCTTCGTAGGATATGCATAGCTTATACCTGGCTGTGCAATGGATGCTCGGTCATTGCTCCCTTGCCAACCTGAGTCTTAACCCTGCGTTTACACTAAGGTTTAGTACCAAGAGACAGACTCAATCCGAGTTACCCGATATAAAACGAAACTGCGACACCAGATTAAAACGATTAATGCATAATTATGGGAGTCCCGAGTTGCGGGGGAGGTGGGTCCAGGGTTGGATGCCCGATGCAGGCACCCTTTACCGAGTTCGAGTCTTGGAGGCACCATTTTTGGGGCAAGAATTATTTCATACTTGGGCAGCGATGGGAGGTGAAATGAAGATTTCTTATTTGTCGGTTGAAAAAGCTGGTTAGGATGACATCATGGCATTGCACCTCAGCCCCCTTAGCCCCCCCCCCCTGAAAAAATGTTCCCGTTATAAGCATGTGCATAATGGACAGTAATGCGATGGAAATGATTTGGTTTAAAAAAATGTATTCAAATGAATGAAGGTTTTTTTTGTTCGGATAACCCTAACGGCTGTTTGTTTGTATGTGTGGCAAAACATATGCACTTTGTATATATGATTCGTTGTTGCTATATCTGACAAGCATCGGTAATTGTTGATGGAAGATAGATAACAACAATTGCTATAATATTTTGCACATATTTATGCCTGAAATCTAAATACATAATTGTTACGAAACTCAATATCGTAGTCATACATACGAGCGCACATTCTCAAGAGTGAGTTAAATTTAATATTTTATAATAATAATGTTTCGATTTATATAGGGCATAATATGATTGATAATCATCTCTTAGCGCTTTACATGAGAACTTAGGCGATGCTGTGTGGACGCTGGGCAATTAATTAAGCAGAGGTGTCATCCGTTAATCTATTACGTACCTGATTAAATGACTGCCGCGATTAACATTCTGCCTCATCGCGCGTCTGTGGTTGCTATAACACGACAGCTGGCTGATTCGGGGAAGGAAGATATTGTGTAGGAAGCATAATTAATGGCACATTTTGGTTATTGCACCTACCATCATCATCATCATCATCATCATCATCATCATCATCATCATCATCATTATCACCATCATCATCATCATCATCATCATCATCATCATCATCATCATCATCATCATCATCAGAATCATAAGCATCATCATCAGCATTATTATCATCATCATCACCAACAACATCATAATCATCATCACCACCATCATCATCATCATCATCACAAACATCACCATCAACATCATAATCATCATCACCATCACCATCACAATCATAAGCATCTTCACCATTATCATCACCAACATCATCATCATTACCAACATCACCATTAAAAATATCACTATCATTATCACCAGCACTTTCATCATATTCATCATCATCAATTATGCATCATCATCATCACCACCAACATCACCATTATCATCACTATCTTTATCACCAGCACTTTCATCATAGTAATCATCATCGTCATCATCATCAGTGATCACCATCATCATCATCATCAACACTCATACAAATGTATAAAAAACAACAAAATGAAGATACAGTAGAAGTTGTTATTATATCATACAATCAGAAATAGTGTGCTCTTTTTATTGATATTATACATGTACAATTATGAAACGATGAATGTCACACAAAGTCTATTAGAAGCAAAAGTTAGTCTGAAACAGTCAAACAACTGTACATAATATAAACAGATGACTAACTTGAGGGGGAAGGGGGAAGGGTAATGGTATTAAAAAAGTAAAAGACATGATACAACATGTACATGTTTCAACAATATACAATGTTTGTTACTTTTCTAACAAAAATGATAGGATAAAAGTGCTAGTACACATTTAAATGTATAGTCAAATTCTAAACTATGAAAAAAAAGAGAGAGACTACAATAAAATGTAATACAGCACAGGCGGTGATGACGATACTTGAATAGTTTAACGTCACTCTTTGAGTGACCAGAAACACGCAACATACAAAGTCATTTTCAAAGTCATACTTGGCCAAGCCCTATGATAATTATCCTACATGAATTCAAAAGGATATTTGGCAAATGACCTGAAATTGTGGAAACTTTTATTTGAATGCTAAATAAAAGAAGGCTAAAACATTTGGGCTTAGCATTTCCTTGAAGCGAATAATTCTTCAATATATTGAAATTTGCACATGGTTCAATCATAGTGATTGCCTAGTGCCGCTATCTCAAGAGTGCATCTGTTATGTCTCTATTGAAAACAAAAAACCTCCAAACCCAGAGGCAATCAAGTTAATTTGTCTTTTTATCTCATGTTATCTAAAACACACACAAAAAGTGGTGGTTTCCTGATTAGAAATTAAACAAATGACAAAATATAAGATATCTTAACAAAATGAATTATTTTGCAAGAAAGGAAAAAGCCCAATTGAAACTTGTTAACATAGGAGAACCAGCAGCTTTGCAGTGCTATGGCAACCTTGACCACAAAGTTTCCTAAGAGGCTACTTCTTATAAATAAATAAGAAGATAATTGACTGCATTAATCAATGACGTCAAATATTAGAATACATAATAACAAGATAAAACAATACAAATTAACAAATGTCGGTGTAAAAAGGAAGTTGGGAAAATCAGAATTATAATGCTGTGTCGTGGGGCATCATAATTAATGTAATTAATACATAAGAGACTACTTTTTAAAAATTTACCTGATCAAGAAGAACCTTACAAGAATATAAGAGACGAGATTCTGCAGGTACGTTTCTGGCTGTACTACGTTCATTTGCACTAAAAAGCAGACATCATAGCAGCTAAATCATACATCAATCAAAGTACAGGTCACATAACGATATAAAGACATGTCCTATGTTTGATACATTGTACACACAATTTGTATGGATCTTAGAGTCAATTCAATCTTAGTTGTATTACTCATCATAAGTGACATATTTGTCATTCCTATTTACATTTGACATATTTTTGGCACTTTTCCTTATAAAGCTAACAAAATAAAGGAAAAAATGATAATAACCACACTATTATTACACAAATATTACACAAATTGACTCCATAGATACCAACACAGACTTTATGACCAGTAGTCCTCGTAAATAAACATTATCTGTTTCAAATCAATACATAAAAAAGAGCATATCTTAGTAATTGAAAATGTTCATCTAGTGACGTACAACCATATCCAAGTCATTATTTACAATTGTACCAATATGCTATACACAGTCATGTTGAATCATCAGAAAATACTTCTTTCAAAGGCCAGAAATTTCATTGGAACAACCCATTAATCAGGTTATCATTCCATTTTCATAAGGAATAGCATAAATAACAGGAATTAAAAATACTTCCTTAAAATTTACTTTCATAAACAAAACATAAAATCATGGATGGACTCTGATCACTAACGGCCAATATCCAATCAGTACTAAAACAATAAGACATTTATGGTAAAAATGTGAATTACACACAATTATTAGTCATTATGTTTCCATTACACTTTATTTTACAAGCTAGTTTTCTCAATTTATCATTTAAATTGCAGTTATTTAAATCTCATTTATAAAATAAAAACATTTTACAATCATTTTCATTGCATGATTTAATCTGCATTTATATTGGTATAAAAGTTTAATTTTTCAAAAACACGATTTCATGAAACAAATTTGTGTACTTCTTTTGTGATCATTTATATCATTTGTAATTTTGCCACATTTTAAGTCGTGAAATTATTATTTTTGTCACACTTTGATCTTTGAGGAATCAAATTGGCAATACTTTGGTGAAATAATCACAATACTTTCAAAAATAAATTACAAAGTGCACAGTCATTCCCAGAAGAGATCAACTAATGATAAACTTGTGTTTTATTGTTTTAAAAGTAAGTTATGATTTACAAAAAAAGCAAACCCAATATCCATGCAACATTTAAACCAGAAAACATGTCACATGGGTTCTAAATCTCCAGATGCATATCATTACATATCGTTGTCTTTATCAAATATCAACAGTGAAAGACATTATAACCAAGAACAAGGCAGACAATCTTCGCATCCACCTCTCCCGTCTGCCCCACTCAAATAGTAATTTTGTAATTATTATTTTAAAATAAACAGAAATACAGAAATCCCATGTCCAAATCAACGGGAGGTTCATGAAAAAAAAACTCGCACAAATACATTATTTATAATTGGCCATGTTTTATACACCACGGCCTCATCCCTGGATTTATGTCATACACTATGCAATTCAATTAATACTAAATTAATACTAACAGTTTGACTTTGTACTTGGCTTCATAATACTTTATCAATAGAAAGTACAAATACCAGTCACTAATTCAGACAATTAAGTGACCAGAGGATAAAAATACTGTTGGCTGGAAAAGGTTAAAGATACAGAGACAGATACATACCGGTACTACGCTTTCTGAATATTTTCTAATTGTTTGTAGTTTAAAAAGGGTTAATGCCTTTTACGGGGTAAATGTGAATATGATTGAGAATGTATCTGGGGTGGAGGGTCATTGTGTTTGATCTCCCAATGCAGCTGTAATGTATGATATGAATAAGGCTGATCGTAAGAACAATATTAATTCATAGCCTCATTGGCAACTTTTCAATTCACTTTTTTCTTTGGCTTTCTTTTATTACATAAATGTTTTTGAAATTTAATTCACAGCATCTATATGGAATTTACCTAATAAATCAAAATATTTATTTATTTATTCAAAATAAATAAATAAGGGCAAAAGTAGTATGTGTTTAAAGAAACACATATCATTTAATGCAACCATGTTTTCTTTACAGCTTCCTTCAATTTTGAGGAAGGTTAATTTAATGTTACATTTAAGCCTTTTAAAGAAGCACCCCGGACACAAGAAAAGTGCTCTAATAAAAAGTTTAGGTGTGAGCTATGCAGTACTTAAATTTATGAAAGGAGTTCAATGGAAAAAATAAAAGTAAAACTACTGCATTAAGAAAGTTAGTTTGAAGGCTCTAATCACAAAAGAGGTGTTTGGCAAATCAAGAAAATACAATACTTGGTAGTACATATCAATTATAGCGGTACTGAAGATAACCTTGGCAACTTTAACACTCTTATTCGTTGAGGTGTGCTGGAGCAATTAACGAATGTTACAAGAGGAAGTCACTCATGACTGTTATTGATTGCAACATGAAGCAAATCTATCACAACATAAGCGTGTGAATAACAAAACTTACTTCAAACACCTGCATTTTGGGGAAATGTTATCGTAAGTCAGCAATAGCATGCAATTAATACTGTTCTAATTCATCATAATTATATTGTTCATACCACTTAATCCATTAGTTACAGCAAAGCTCTGAGAGGTAAGATGTATAATATGATAAATACATCTTTTTGAAACATTACAAAAGAAAAACATACTCCAGTTTTCCTTCTATAGTTAAAATATTAATACAAAACAACAAACTTTTGCGTTTCACTTGGAAATATTCAGAAAAAAAATAATTTCATAAGGTGAAGCATAGAATCATGAGATTAATTTACAATTATATTTGACAAACCAAACAGTATGTCAGTAAAGTGGGTTTATTGACTTTAAAAACAAGCAGCTTTCTTTAATAAAATCTTTTAAAATCAATCAACCTAGATTTAAATTGAAAAGGTTCATCAATTCTGATCCAATGTTGCTTTTTGAAAATGTTATAGAAATGTGTTAAAATTCAGTTCCCACATGTCTGCAGATCAGAATGTAAACTAATCCAAAAGGAAAGAAATTATAATAATATGACAGTTCATAACTATCTTCCTACTTATATGTACACCTAAATTCAGCCTTTGTCGTGTTTCAATAATCCACAATGCCCATATTCTCAACAGCGGGTCAGATCTGACCCTGGTTTAAATTTGGTAAATTGATGTAACTTTTTAGTTCATGGTATTAATTTAATGCATGGACTAAATTTATCACATGGATTAAAATAACCCAGGGTTGGAATTAAACCTCTGATGAGAATTCAGGCCAAAGTTGTTTAAAAAAGAATGGGATTGATCTATTCTCCCCCTACCCTGATTCCATACAAAGGGTAAACTACAAGTTAGTTATCCATGGGAGAGCATTAAATAGTAATATGTTTGGCAAAAACGGAGTATCTTAACATTAAAATATGTTCTCACATTCTCCAATGATAAATAAAGATGGTAGTCAATATATCTAGGCATAATGACATGCGGTTCTTGATACTTTCATCTGCAACCAAATTCAGAATCTAGCCTGAAATGTTTGGAGTTCAACATTTATCTATCATAAAATATTTGGCATATGCAGTACCATGGGCTTCCTCATGGCTTCACTTTGGCTCTGTGGTAAAGCATGGATATATGCATCCACTTAACCCGTTGCTTACTTGACATTGTACTGTCCACAGACTTAATACATGGTGCAACAGGTTCCGGTAGACAATGGGTCAACACACAGAGAAGGAACTCTGACTTCAGCATCTCATTCAAGATCCTGAACACTTGCTCGGTCGCCCCATTTGTTCTATGGGATTGCGCAGAGTCTGCAATGTCCCGACATGTCGGGCAAACAAAATCTGAAATGGGATGAGCATTGCGCAATTTCCCTCATTGAATTTCCAGATAAAAATGTATCACATATTGTCTCCTCCCGCACAAAGGAACAAAAAAAGAACATACAAAATTACTTGAATGTCATGATGGGTGCCTCTTTGGCCAAATGATTTATAACAATTACCTAAAAAAAGATCGTTGGCATATATTTTACAAATGAAACAGTCATTGTTCTGTTTGTCACTTCCATATTTGTTTGGCATGGCCACATTAATGATCCAACTTCTGGCATAATTTGTTGTCCGTCTCCGATCTGCCTCATTGGCCGTTTGTTCATTTACATGTCCATCGAACGGGGCATTCTTCAAAATGCTTTGAAGTCTTTAGGCTTTGATCACCCTGTCCAATATCACTAGATCACATGAACAGTTTGGACTTGAAGGACTTGAAATGCCCTCAACTGCCTTTCCACATACAAGGCAGCGCAACAAAAGAAGTCTCTTACTCCTTCCCCCAATGGGTGCGGAACCCAACGTTAAACGTTGAAGATCTCCGAGATGAGGGGAAAGAGGTTTTCAAACTGCGAGTCAGGAAGCTTCATGGACATGAGGTCGTCGATGTGGTGGCCGACCAGGTCCCGGACGTCGGTGAGCTTCATGATGAGCTTGGCGAAAAAGACCTTGTCCTCTGGGTGGTTGATCTTGGTCAATGTCTGCAGCGTCTCCACCATCGGCCTCTGGATCTGCTCCACCTCCTCCCGACTCAGGATCTCAGGCCGATCTAGTGGCAAACAGAAAATAAAATGCAGGAAAAAAATTGTAAGTGATCAGAGATTGGTAGGACAGACGCACACATTGACATACAATAGTGCTGGCAAAACTATTACTGAGTCATATTTAAGCGCACATGGATAGTTGCGTCTTGTGTTTACTCACTATGATCTTATTAAACATTTGTTGTTTTTAACCTGTTGGAATATGCATGTTCAATTGACTCTAAACAAAACAGATCTCAGGCCAATTCTTCAACATAATACAAAAAATACAGATTTCCCATCATCAATATCTTCTTCAATATAAAAAAAAATGTCTTTCGACTCATTCCATGAGCGTTATTTTGTCTATTTCAGAATTAAATTTAAAAGGATTTCCAATATTGAAATGATTAAAATGATTATGTATCGATTTGATATTCTTTAAGCAAAATGGAATAATCAGAAGACGATTGAAATAAGATAAAGACATAATGGAGGATCAACAAAAGAATTGAGAGAAAAAAGAACATGGTATGGCATGTCAAGTAATTAAAAGCTTCCTTTACCTGGTGAGATAATTGTGATTGCTTGAAGAAGTGCATACTCTTGCTTGGTTAGCATCATGCCATTGACGGCTTGGATGAACTTGAGGGTAGGTTCCGTGGCTGTGAGGAACCCTGATGACATCATGGACTCAAAGGACCACTCGCTACCTGTGATGTCATCCACGATGACGTTGCGCTCCGGATCGTAGTTCTCCGCACAGCGCAGCATGAGGACCTCCAGGATGGCGTTCTTGATGAGCACTGCCTGCTCATCATACGGCAACTGCCTGAAGGCAGGGATGGCCTTGGTGAAGGCTACCGTCTGTCTGATGACAACACCCATCAGGGTCATGTTGTAGATGATCATCTGCTGCATAGATGGCTTGGGAGGGAGCACTATCATCCTGGGCTTGTCATCACCCAACCCTGGCTCCTTCTTGATCTTGTCCGATATCCTCTGGTTGTCGATCTGACACGACGTGTCGGTCAGGACGGGGTCCAGGGGCTCCTCCTTGAGGCAGATGTTGTTGGGTTTGTCCAGCGGATATCTGTGCAGCTTGTCATTGTCCGCTTTGTCCAGGGAAGGGTCCATTTTGATCATAGGGGGGTTGTGCAGCATGCCGTGGTGGGGTGGTGGAGGGATCATGGAGGGGTTGAACATGCCACCAGGAGGCATGTCCATGGTGGTGAAAGGGTTGGTGCCATTCCCTGGGAAATTCATGTTGGCAAACATTGCTTCCGTTTTGTCCTGGAATACCTGCATCTTCTTGAGGATCTCATCAATTTTACCGCTTGGCTGCAAAAAAGAGAAAAAGAAAAAAAATGGAAAAGCATTAAAATTGAAGTCTATAAAAAATAAAAAAAACTTAGAAGAGCTTTGATACTGGCAAAATTTAAACAACTCTGAACATAAAAACAACATTTCAGGAATTCTCAACTTTGTACTTTATTGAAAACATACATGAATCAAAGTACTTTTGCACAGGATCTTCCAAATGAAAGGAGATATGATGAGCATAGCGCCCTAGAAGGCTCCAAGCATTACACTTTCCATGTAATGTACCAACTTTCTACCTAATTGTCTGTGTCTGATCAATTACAGTTGGCAATTGAATATTTAATTTCAGTACTCAACACTAATAGCCCATCTCATGGTGCGATGCAGCGATTTATATTCTCACATTGCATTAGCAAAAGGAGAAAAGCCGCCTTAGTGGGCCCCACAATCTGCAGTAATCAATACACCACTTGGTAAAATAAGGAGAGAAAAAACTGGGTTAAGTTGCCGACGAATCTTAGCGTCTGCTCCACATCCGTAAATGTTATTCTGAGAGGGAATGAGTCTGAATTACAGGCGAGAATGGGACAGAGAGGAGAGAAAATGGAGACAAATAAGTGCATGCAGAGATGTTTAGTATGAATGTTCTGCAAAACATCAACTGATTTTTGAAAAAAGGGGGGGATATTAATTGATGCATAAATAGGACACCTAATAGCATCTGTTGCACCGATGTTGCCAGTGAGTTATTATGAGCAGGCGAGGGCAGTATGATCTATCGGCACCCAGGGGAACTGGGAAGCGTAGAGGGTTCATCTTGAGAAGTCCCAAGTGATGATGACGGTGGGGTTGTGAGTGCGTGACCATCATTGCTGATTTTATATTGCTTTCACTCTCCTGATCTTAACCCTCTTACATCATAGCCTGAATACCCTGGGTTAAATTATTTCATATGACATTATATTAGCAACCCACAGACTTAATTCCGTACTACAAACCATGTTTTTAATCTAAACCCATGGACTAAAATATCCTAGGGTTAAATATAACCCTTTAATAAAAAGCATTCTGGCTTATTGGAGGACCAATATTTATGAATATAATGTTCAGAAAGAGTTCAGAAAGACAATCCTGTAGTACACAGCGCACCTGTAGGAGATGCATCCATCTGATAATCAATGCTGCTATTCCCATGGGGAAACACAGTGTGTAAAAACTCCATGCATTTTTAAACAATTTGGTGCAAAAAGGGTTGACAGATCCACTCATCTTATCCACAGCACCTTGCCAGTGAAGGTGAATAGTGCTGGGACCTCATGAATAATTCATGACCCTCTAAAGATGACGAAAGCAGGCAACCATTGGCATTCCTCATCCTGCGCTTGCAGGTACGGGGGAGCTTTGATTACATATTTCCCCACTGTAACCTATTTTTTCAGGCCCTCTGGTCATACAGGGTAGCTGCAGCGGGTATCTGGTTGCGCCTCGGCAAGCAGAGTCGCTTTGAAGACGATCGGGAATCACTCCCTTTTAGAGTAACGTTACGCCGATTTTGGAGACAGTTTGGACAAAAAACTAGGCCAATGCATCCATCACTGCCTGGAGTTTGATAGCCCTTGTAGGGAGAATGTTCCCATTATTGTCACCAACCCATTTCCACTAACCTTTCTGGCCCAATTCACATGTGCCTGAGAACATACGGGCAAGAACTCGCTCAAAATGGGGAAAAGGGGGAATTAATGCAAAGGTTCCAAAGGATTTATAGAAAAGGATTTTAAAAATAATACTTTCCAATAGCTCTAGTTTACTTATCTGGTATACAAACAAGTCATAAACAGCCTTTCACTTGAGATGATCCTTTACTATGATGGTTGACATGTTGGTCCTATGATACTTTAACAAACTAAACATAACTCATATAACTGTTATCAATGTACAAGGAATAAAGATGAATTCATTGAATTGTATACATGCCTCATTCAGAAAGTATACTTTTTAGTTTATGAAGCTTACCCATAACTATTGTCTGGCTAGTTTGTATCTGAAATGTATTTACTCTTCACAAAGACAGACAAACAAAAAATTACATACACAGCAGATCCTTGAAATTATTTGTAAATACAGTATCATATTCTGTGCTTTAGCATTTCTGAAAAATTTATCTAGGCTAGAAAAACTATGAGTGACGTCCATACTACACAATGGTATTGTATTTTAGCTATTATACTACATCTATTGTTGAGCATATATTCTTCAAATGAATTTTGAATGAAATTCATATACTCTATATCTAAAACTGAGCAGTTCTGCCCAATCTATTTTTGTCAAAATAACGAGAGAGAAGAAAATCAGAGGGTGATCTATCTCTTGCCGTCAAAAGTGCAATGTCAATTAAAACTCGCATTGTATTTGATGATATTGATTAGAGCTATCTAAATAATGAATTTGCTACATGGCCTGCAGCCCGCCGACGCATACTACATCAGGAGAGAAACTTTAATAATTGACACATTTTTGTAGGGAAAAATCAATATCTAGCACATATTTTTGTACAAATGACTCACAAAGGGAGAGTACATTCAGAAATATTAAGTCGGGGGGGGGGGGGGGGGAGGGAGGTACTGGGGAGGGGGGGGGGGGGCGGGGGACACATAGCAGTTGTTTCAAATATGTATTCCCAATTTGGTATAACCGACAGTATTATACAAATATCTGCGGATATGAGCAACTTGGTTGAGTAAAATATTGTTCTGGTCCAAAGAAGGCTGGAATCATTCTTTTTTATTAAATATAAAATAATACAAATAGTCCATCAATATTTTATGCTTTTCCCTTGATTGTTGTGGGCTTCAATAGAAGGGAAGGGGAATATTCAAAGACCCAACATTACTACTATTGTTCCTCCTTATTCTTTTTTTTATTTCAATTGACCAAAATAAATCAGAATTTTAAGAGACATTAAAATTGAACATGAAATCCGACTTTCATTTTGTTTTGTTGAAAATGAAGACTCCTTTAAGTGAAAACAAATCTAATATTCAAGTGATAATTAAAAGTTGCTACCTTTCCCTACATCACAACAAAACTAGAATGGGAATACATATTTATCAAGAAATCTAAGGAATTGGAAAATGAACCCCCAAAGTGGAGAAATTAAAATGAGAGAAATTAGCAGAGGAGAGACCTAGCCCTGGGCTGCTCTAATGATGCAGCCAACCTGGCTAAATTACACCATCATTTCTCCTCTCATTTTCCCCCCCATCCACTGAGAGCTAACAGAAAAAAAATCAATAATTATGCAATATACCAGTAGTTCCTGCATGCTTTCCCTCTGAATAAATGATGAGATGAATAATACATGTGCGTTTGTAGTGGCGTTCACAAATAACGAGGGTGAAATTACTTTATATTGTCATTTGTCAATGAGGAAATTAGTATTTGATTGAGGCAATGATAGATAGGAAACGCATCCAAAATAGAACGAGACGCACAAAATAAAGCCATTACTTTTCAAGAAACCCCAATCATTTGCCAAAAACAACAAAAGGATACAAAATAAAGAAATATATAGTGTGCCTTAAACCATACCCCCAGTAGTAAACAAGGTTCATGTAAGACCTGGGATAATACTATAGACAAAGTCACAAAGACTTTAATGATTAGAATTAAAATGATTATAATTTTAATAATAATATAAACTATGCTTCATCCCTGGATTCTGCACCCATTTTATTACCACACATACAATAATAACTGGGATACATATTGTTAACCAACTCTTATTCCTTTCCTCCAGACAGTCTATTGATGACTTTGTTCAAAGTTCAGTTTACTTTCTGCTCTCTGGTAAAAGGTGACAAGTGACAAATTCTTTCACCAGTAAATTGAAGATTCCTCCAGAACAGACAAATAATGTTCGAGAAGACAGTTCCAGAAAGTTTAGGGTCCACTAAAGTAAATTAAGACATACATAGGGGCTCAGAGTGGTTTAATCCTAAATTGCCCAAAAGAGCCCCCAAATTCAGGTGCCCCCATAAATTCTTGTAGAGTTTGATGAAACACAAATTGCAGAGAGCTGTTTAATGCATGTAGGCTTGAGAAGAAGCACTCCCTCCCCCTGCCCCCCCCCCAAAAAAAAGACTCTGTAGTCGCCCCCTGGTCCACTACAAGTGATATATCTCACATATGTATGCAAGGCTTGCTTGTCAGTCCATTGGATTGCACCATTTATCTCAGGTTGAGGTCAGGGCAAACAAATAACGAAATATCACACGTCAAATAGTTTTGGAACTAGAGGGGCTATTAGATCAGGTGATGACAATCAACAAACTTGGGGTAGTCTACATCTCACCTTCTACCATGCAAGGAAACGGGGACAGGGTGGAACATTAAAGAATACTGGACACAACAAATAAAGGAAAGACAGAAAAGAAGGAAATAAGAATAAGATTTTTTAAATGTTGAAAGCTCGAATTTATAATTTAAAACACAAAGGAAAATATATTTGCGCTCATTTTCCACACTATGAAAATGTATGCTTGCTGTACTGCAACCTACACACTAGTTTGAAATGAGCTAGAATAATAACTGCAAGATTGCAGCAAGCTTCCAGAAAAGGCTACAACAGCAACATAAAGACAAAACCAATTGCTACAACAACAAAAGCAACAGCAAGAAGATGGGTTCCCATGTCAGACCATGTGGCTTGAATAAAATCAGTAGATGGCAAGCGTGGTAGCAGATGATTTATGACACTAGCATCCATAGCAGTGTTCAGCAATCTCCATGAGGAATGATATCGTTAGCAGCGACGAGATATGGCACGGCAGAATGTGATTAGGCATGGATGTTATGGATAGCTGCAACGGACACCGCCATTGCACAACTAAAGGCATAAGAAACTTGCTTTTATCAGCCAACTTACCACTACCCCTCCCACCATTACCCCCCATTTAATTACATAACTGACTAAACGTGGACAGAAGTTGAAGGAGCATAATAAATGATCGGGTCTTCTTCTACTCAGGTGGTAGCTACCATACTACCATACTACCATGGATAGTACTAGTACAATCCAAGCTACTACTAAGTCAGGACTTCTGGCTATAAGTATAAGATGCTTGGTTTCATCACCCAACTCAGCCACCACCCTCATTTTCATTGCTATCTGCATTAAAAACCTATAGAGCAGGGGAGAAGCTCTCTTTATAAATATGAAATAACGAACGTCAATGGGCCAATGGCCTAGTTCTATTAAATGGAGCTGCCCTTGTGACCTCAATTATTCAGCAAATTTTCAGAGTAATTAGGGTAATTGGTAAGAAAAGAAAGGAAAAGAAGAAGAAGAAGAAGAAAAAAGAGCAATGCGTAACAATTTTGTCCATACAATAAAAAACTACAATTATAAAAACAAATATTGTGAATGTATTTTGGTCATATGTTTAATTTCCTACAACGTTATTTGGGTATGTCATCCCAGTTTATAAAATAAAGAAAACAATTTATCCATATCTCTCTCTCTCTCTAATCAATAACATATAAAAAAAAACAAAGGCACAGAAAGAACAAAACTGAAAGCCTGGAAACTCTCTAGATATGGGAGGCACAGCATGAGGTCTTGGTAATTACACAGAACATGTCATCTCTCCCAGTGAACTGGCTACAGAACAAGAACCAACTGCCAATGGTAAAATGGGGACAGAAAAATAAATGGACAGGCAGGGTGGTGAAAGAATGAATGCATGTCAAAGAATAGCTGCTGTGAACTATTATTCTGAAATGGAACTAGTACTAGTAGCAGCAGTTTTCCATAAATGTAGTTCTTTCTCTACCTTCCCTCTTTCTCTCTCTGCTGGTTCGAAATGCTCGGAAAATCAGTGGACATTGTTGCATCACTGATATGAACATTTCAAGGCATTTGCTCCATTTCCGCACATAGCACAAAAATGAAATGTTAAATGAATGACACAACCCATTTCTTTTTCATTCCTTCTTGATTCTGAAAATGGAGAAAAATAACGTTTAAGAAAAAGTAATGTATAGGAAGGTTCTTTTAAAAGCTTTCGTTGAATAATTTTGAACCAAATAGCTGTAAATGGTTTTGATGGCTCTTATTCAATGACATCACATTGTCATATACTGTACATATGTCTACAGTAACTTGCCCTCAAACATCTCATTTCTTTTGGATACCATAATTTTCATGGGGAAGCTTTGAAATTGAGGCATTATCTCAACAAGCAAACTCGGGCTACAGAACAACGACCAACTGCCAAAGATAAAGTGTGGAGAGTAACACTCACCTTTGAAGTATTATTTGACGAGCCAGAGTCTGACTTTGCTCTCTCCAGTGCCCCGATCAGCTCCTCCTGTTCTTTGTTCAGCCTAGGGAGGTTGTTGATGCAGATTGGCATTGTGATGCTGCACGATGGCGATGACGATGTCGACGATGACGTCGGAGTGGACACTGAGGGTTGGGGCGGGGTGACGGCTTGCGTGGCCAGTAGCTGCTCCTTTTCTTTCTGTTTCTTCTTGTTCTTCCGCTCCAGAGGTTTCCGCGTCTCCAGTCGCTTCTCATCCCAAACACCTAGGAACATGAAATCAAAACAGGGAGAACATTTAGGAATGATGATAATTGACTTATTTCCTTTTTGGGTACACATCAATTTTGTTGATCTCTTTGAAACCCAACGATAACAGGATCTTGCTGTTCTGTGGGAATTCCAACTTAATGAGGGAACACATTAAGGAATGGACACATGAATAGTGGTTAACAAATATTAAAGACATTTTATTTGCACAAAAGGCTCACACTTGTAAAACACTTGTAAAAACACAATTCAGACTGTTCTTTCATTAGGAAAGAATAGTAGGGTGTCTCCTTTTATTTCATTATTTGTAAACTAAAGGGTTTTTCTGACATAGTAGCAATCTATTGCTATTTAGATATTTGGAGTCATCTGTAAAATGAAGTTAAACAAACACCAATTATTAAAAAAGCTCAAAACCCCGAGGCTCCTGCGAATAATATTTTTATTAAAACAATTCCCAGGCAGGGATATATTGCAAATCAAATGAAACCGTATTGCCCCCACCTGGTTACGATGAGGTATTTCTAAGATTTTGATCTCATTTGAGTCTCA
Organism: Echinarachnius parma; assembly: GCA_037951105.1. Lineage (NCBI taxonomy): Eukaryota > Metazoa > Echinodermata > Echinoidea > Clypeasteroida > Echinarachniidae > Echinarachnius > Echinarachnius parma. The sequence goes on along the minus strand of JBAMJV010009045.1, from coordinate 36,367 downwards.
AGTCCATGAATTATGCAGCATGGATTAGTTTCAATATATATAAGACCTTGGACAAGACCTTGGGAGGTTCATATTATGGTCGCTTTAAATAGCAATTTCTTTATTGCAAAAACAAATTGTTGAAGGATTTATTAAGGATTTCCAAGATAGAAAAATAAAGAAGTCATGAAAAACAATATACAACTATATAAACTTGACAATGTATGTTGAATTACATATATATTTTTTATTTTACGTATATATTTTTTATATTACGCACAAAAGGTCTCGACTATATTACAAAAACTTTCCAGCTTGTATTAATTTTCAAATAAAAGCTTTCAAAATTTGTATTAGCATTGTTTAAAGAAAAAACTAGTGCTAGCTGCCAATTCAAATGTGAATGGACCCCAATATGCAGCATGATTTAATTTATCACTGCAAGGTTTCCATACAAAATGGCCATCATATCCAGTTTTCTAGCTTGGTTAAATTTCTCATTGTTAACTTCTTCAAGTTGTGTAACATTGCCTGGAATAGCTTACCTATTCAATGTGAAAGGACCCTGCTTTCCTGTTTGGTTATTTTATCATTGTAATTTGCTTTATATGGTCTGAAATAGTTCCATCAGATCTGATGTGAACAGACCCAAGTTTGAAGCTTACTAGTAATTTGAATTCTGATTTCAATGTGAATGGAATCTTTTATGCAGCTCGTTTTCTCAGTTTTGTTCCGATGTGAATGGACCCTGCTATGCAGCTTGCTTTGATTTCTGACTGCAAGGTTTCTCAGGCCAAAACAGGAAAGCAAGGAAGGAAGAGGTTCATAGAGAGTCAAAACTCTTCTTCAAGAAATGACTCCCATCCAGATGTTTGTACACAAGTCAATCATTGCATCACAACCTCGAATGTGTAAGTTTACAACCTTATATAGACTTCTTTGGTTTTTATAAATAATAATAATTATCATATTTTATCAAACAAGCCTCTAAGCGCTTTAGAGGAGAAGATTAGATCATACATAGCAGTGGCATAACGTGTTCAGACTGATTGGGGGCACACAAATTATTAGGGGGGGGGGGGGGGGCACATCTTATGTATATTTTTTTTAATGTTCCCCTATGTTTTGTATTGTTTTTTTTCTTCTTCAAATTAGCTACGCCACCACCGATACAGAGTGTGAAAATAATGTGTCTGTTTGCAAATGCCTACACAGACTTCTATACATTAACTTAATGTTGAATGAGCCAAAGATATCTCTAGTTTATTACTGTAAAAGTGATAATATCTGCAGTACATTCATTTTCATAGATTGAGCTCTTCCTTCGGCAAACTAGAATTCTAAAACCCGCAAAAGTATATAAGCGTAATTTTGAAGCAAACCTCATTAGCATTTTCACTGTAAATGTATTTAGGAATGATGTTAATGTAGTGCTTTTACAAAGAAAAAATGATATCGAACTATTACTTGCCGACATTTAAAGACCTGTAAATGTCTTTTCGCGTTGCCAAGCAAAAACAAATTAATTTGTGTGCATGCCTACATGAAAAGTAACCTTTCAATTTCTTGCTAGAGGTTTCAGAATTCAATCATAGAGTAAATATACATCAACTAAAATGATTTTGACAATAAATCACTTCTATACTACAAAGTCCATACCTCATCTCTACCTTTGTCTATGTTTGTCTGTCTCTTTCTTACTCTCCCCTTTTATCACTGTTTCTCTCTTTCTCTGCCCCACTCTCCATCTCTCTGCAGCTCCCTCTTACACTATCTAATACAGTATCTCTATCTCTCTCAATCTTCCCCATTCGATTTGAGATGATGGCCTCTAAATCCTGAGGTGTTACACTGCCATCCGAAGTTTGAATCCGACATGTCAACATGAGAATTGGAATTCTTCACCCATGGAAGGAAACGGAATCCGCAAATACGGGAGGATTTTGCAGAGATTGCCGCTCGGTTTTTACAGTCAATCCAAGCATTTGCTCTCATAACCTCTCCTGATCTGGCTGCTCACCTGAGATTTGTGAACGAGTACTAAATACATTTTTGTTGTTGTAATATTGTACTAGAAACTGAATGTTTTGTTAAATGTTTATTAAAAATCCATGCTAGACACTCCGTTCCAGAATTACAACATTCTAATTTCATATATACTGTATGTCTTTCAAAGTAAGCGATTATAAGCTGTAATGTTGATCTAACCCATCCTGGCTTGATCCACACAATACTCAGGCTGGGGTCTATGGAGAATGTGTGTTATACCATGTCAAACATTTTCTGTCTCATTCCTAATGTAGTTATTTGCAATGAGCTGGTGGTGACTGGATCAAAATTGTGCCATTTTGTCTGTGTCATTAGGCTTTTTCAGGGCAATAAATGCCCTAAAAGCACAGAGAGGACTAAAAGCAAAGAATTTTCAGCAGGGAAGATGCTCTATGCTGGCCATTTCTGGCAATCATTGTAAACTGGATTTGCGCATACAATTCATTTTCAGAAAATGGTTTTCCTATCGTCTAGACAAGCATAAATGTGTTGGCTTCCGAGAAAAAAATAAAACATTTAACCTAGTTTATCTTTGGATCTTCTAATGGACCTACATATCTCCTCCTCACCCGCCCAGAAAAAAAACAAAACAAAGGCATGAAAGAGAAACAAATATCACAGAATACGTGTTGCTTTTCTCTTACTTTGCAGGCTAAAATTGAATTGTGACAATATCAAACTAACCTACTTTCACTAAACTTTCCAAATGATGACCTACTTCTCTAGTTTTACATTGATTCCCCCTGCACTCAGCCACCCCAAATTCTAAATGTCACCTTTTATAGAAAACATATTTAAATTCTAAGAAAATGTTGTTCTTATATAATATTACTCTGTCATCATTACTTGTGTTATGAATTACTGAAACTGAATTTGAAACCCCAAATGCAATGAATTTCATCCAATTTTTCATTATTTGTACAAAATGTTTGAATTATGACTAACACAATATTGGATGATATGAAATCATCACCAATAATAGGGATGATTAATGTAGATTCCTTTGTTTACAGGGCATACATATCAGTTTGATATCACTGATGAAAATGGCCATTTGATGTAACATAGTTTCTGTATTTGCTGTAAGATCGGCACAAATATAAGCCTGGAACTTGCTGGAAATTTAGGCTAAATACAGACAGAATCATCAAACAGTTTGAACCGTCTGACGTAAGATGAGGGGTGTGTTTGTAATTGAGGCTAAATACCTGATAGAATCATCAAACAGTTTGATGGGCGGAGGGAATGGCTGGACATGTTGACTCTCCAGCCCCATGTGTTAGGAAAACAAGGAATACCTACTGACTGATGATGTTACTATTAATACTGTTCATGAATCTTTCGCGATTCTAAATTGCTCCTTGCTCTGTCTCCATCTCCTTTCAGGCTAAATACCCCCTCCTATTTCCCATTTTCTACTTAACCTGTTCACTACAACATTTTGAAATCTCCCTAGACTTGGTACACAACCCACCAGGTTCCCCATAGTCAATGGGTTAAATATTTAATTCCTTTTCTATTGCCATCTTTTGTATCTATTACTCTTTCTTCATCCATCTCCCTTGCTATCGTCTCCTCTATTCCTTTCCTTCACCCTTTCCCCATCTTTCTCCCTCTCTCTTTTCCCCTCCTCCTGTATCTATCTACCTCTCTCCTGCTCTATCACTCTTCCTCTACCTCTCTTCCCTATACTCTCTATTCTTCATCTCTTCCCTATGCAAGTATGTCAAGTGAGTCATGCCTGGGACACAGAAATTGACGTCAGCACAGCCTCCATCACGAACTGCTACTGGAGATCGATTTGGACTGATGGAAGAAAAGGAAGAGAGCTAGAGGGACATAGGGGGAGAGGGAGGGCTTAGAGGAAGGCGAGAAACATCCTGGTGTGTAATCTACAATGACGAGGAGTTGGAAGCAATCTGTTGATTGTAATCGTGTCATGATATTTGCGCTTTTCGTTCACGCCAGGTTCGTCCGACGGACCCGATGAGGGGAACGATGAGACAACTTCCTCGCTGGCTAATTGAGGGGTTATGATGAAACGTGATATATAAGGGATAATTTGTGTTGACACAGAGGCGTGAATTGAAACCCAGGGATACATCCCCTTCCTCTTATATAATCATTGGCAGCCCTTTTGCCGAGAGGTAACTTCTGAATGTCACAACAATGTGATGTGCGAGACATTGCAGCTTTCATCAAATCGGCACACATACTATGCATCTAATTAAAGGATACTCTAATCAAACATGGAAGGGCCATTCATCATACTAATAACACATTTGAATAATTCATATAATGTTTTTACTTTATCCAGTTTGATTCATGAGAATGTAGGAAATTGAAATCAGAAAACACATGATTACCCAAAGGGCAGCTTATATTTTTTAGCCCCATTTTTTCAAAACCAGATGGAATTGTGCCGAGCATGATGTTAATTGCAACTCTCAAAATTATGTAAACTACAAAGGGTGTGGCATGCAGATTAACATGGGGCATCCCTGGTCACTTTAAATGTTTATCATCTTACTAAAATCATAACACCATTAGACAAACTGAGCATACTATCATTCCATATTTTGACAAATGTTTGGAAAGGTGTTCAGTGGATTGATGATGGACACCACAAGCAGGTTAACTCGACCTACTGCTCTATTTATAAAAGGGGGTTTACTTTGCCTCAAGTCTACCAATCTACCCTTCCCCCCCCCCCAAAAAAAAAATAGAATTAAATGAAATCAGACATACACAAACTCAGTTGAAAACTTGAAATGAATATTTGACCCCTCTGTTTATTCTGTGAATACCTTGGTAACCTCAGGTATGTAATCAACACCAGGGCCCCATACCTGTTTACTATGGGTGAGGGGGCAATGGCCTGCTGAACAGTGACATCACTCACAAATATTTGCCTTACCCCTTTAACCCCTCAGTACTGTGGTTGCTTGGTCTACCATTGTTAGGTATATGTCCAATTTGGTCTTTTCCCTTTTGGTCTAAGTATATTTTGTGCCTGAAACTCTCCCAACTCCAAACTGAACTCCCAGACGGGTCTAATCCTAATCCTAATCGGCTAATCCCCAGTGTTCCTCCGTAACTTGTGTCCGATATGATTTGCGATATTTCAATTTTCATACACTGCATCCTGAGATATCTCATAATAGATGGGACAATATCATTTAGTATGACATGAATGAAGTTTGTGATCTCGGCTATATGATTATTCTTAAATGAAATGTCATTCACATCTTGTAATCATCTCATGCATATGAACACACTGGGCCAATTGGGTGCCCCTTACTAGAACGCTTTCTTCTATAAATGCCTCTGGAACAAAGACATTTTTGTTGCCTACCACTGTGCTGACACATTTCCACTGGACTGTCTGTCGCCTTGAACTATATTTCTGTGTGGCTCCCTTGATTTCCCCCAGTAACAAACAAAATGGGGAATGGGAGAAATAAATAATAAAATGGAGGAAAGAGGGGACTAGATGCCAACAATGACATTGTACAAATGAGATTGAGAAACAAACAACAAAATGGAATGAAGGGAACTACAGGCATAATAACAAAATCTGGAAAAGTAGAAATAAATAAAAAAATATATCAAGTTATCAAGCAAGCTGAGGAATCACAGTCATGGTCATGCCTTCCTGGTCCTAAAGAAACTACCCCCTCCCCCCCCCCCCCCCTCCCTCCCTCTGGTAAGGTCGATGTCCCTCTAGCTTTTGACACCTGAAAATTAACATCAAGGACGAACTAGACCCATCTGAATTATTGTATAAATGTGATATTCCTTGTTATCTTCACAAGTTAACCCATTGCCTCTGGGTATCTGGTGGGGTCCTGTATTAATTCTATGGGGATTGGAAAATCTAGTAGGTAACACTCAGGAATAGTGTCAAAGTAATTTGAGTCAATATTTATTCACACTTTACAATAGCTTGTAAACAAATTTTAGCTGAACAAAATCATTAAAGAACTAAAACTGCACATGTAAACATTTCAGGATTACTTTTCATTGTTGCCAATGACAATTGGAAATGGCATATTCTCAGTAATAATATAGAAGGGTATCAGAAAGAAGTAGAAGGGTGAGCTTCTATCGGCTATATGTGGCTTCTAGCGTACAGCTGTTGAATTAGTGTCATCAAATATCAGCTTTATTGATTGCATTTGGAAGTAAACCTAATTACTTATCATTTCTTTCTTCCCCCCTTTCCCTGCATCTTTGTTTCCCCTCAGCCCTTGCCCTTTTTGGGCCCCCGTCTCCCTTACAATTATTTTATTTCCCAACCCCGTTCTCGAATGCATCTTGTATCAAAATTGAAGTTGTATTCTCGCATCACCTGTAGGCTTTTATCCGGTCTTTGCACTTTCTAAACATGGAGATGAAACAAAGAAACACGAACGATGCAGATACTACGTTTTCATTATCTCTTTTCAATCAATCCATGATCCTAATTGTTGCTGTTAGGCAATATTATCTTTGCTTTATTATACCCATCATTGATTTATGCCACTAACATGTGTCATAAGCCTACACTTGCCAAATTTCTTCAAGACAAATCTGGATTCACATTCTACTAACCACTGCCATTGTTAAATATGAATGGACTGGATATAGTTCATGGCATTGATTTGTTACTCGGATCATGTAATCTAAAATATTGATTTGTTACAAAATCCAAAAGAAATTATTTGAGTTACGAAATCTAAAATAATGATTTCTAACTGGGCTTACGAGATCAAAAATATTGATTTGTAGCTGGATTACAAAATCCAAAAGAAACAATTTGTTACTAGCCGTTTCAGAATCAAAAACAATGATTTGTAACTGGGATGAGATCAACAATATGGATAAAAAATTTGTAGCTGGGATCACAAATCAAAAATAGTTATTTGTAACTTTGAGTATAAAAATCCAAAAGAAATGATTTGTAACTAGCATTACGGAATCCAAAATGATGAACTGACCTTGGGAGATTGATTTTTCCTGGTCAGCCTGCGTTATATTACGTTATCTTACGCTCAGGCCCCAAATTCAATGCAAGGCACTACTGCTAAAGCTATCAGTATCACAGTACAAAAATATCTTGAGATACACTTGGGCTCGAGTCTACGGTCTTGGAGAATGCATGTTCTATCAAAATCAAATAGATGTGAAGGGGTTAACACTCCACTCGTTTTTACCAAATGATCCATACCAGGCTAATAATGTTTAATCTTGCAATTGCATTTTCTCACATGATTAATCTGGCCACTTTGAAACACTGAAAAGGTGCATTTTGAGAAGTTTCTGAAAGATGATAAACAAAAGATGAGGTGAGCAAAGCCATTTTTATGCCCCAAATATAAATACTATATTGATAAAAATTTGAGAAAAACACTCAAAGACGTATGAGGGGTCTACACAAAAACAGACATCAGGGTGACGGGTAAATCTCCCTAGGAATCCCTTTCCCCACTTTACACATTCTATTACCCCAATCTCTCATATCAAATCTCTTTTATCAAAGAAAGTGATGCAATATTGATGCGTTATTGTTGTGATTTGTGAGGCCACTTCAGTTATGGGGAAGACCTGTGGAGAAATATCAAATTTACTTTAACCCTATGAATACCCTCAGTTACATGTAATGTTACACAGCACAGCGTTAGCAATTGGAGGGTTAAAGAATGCATGTTTACACAAGGGAAGCTACATTGATATACTTATGTTGTTCCACCCCAAGAAGGCAACTCATGACCTTATTTCTTTCATCATACACATACATTGTGAAGCACTCATATCAAAGCAAGTGCATGGAATTCTAAACATCTGATGATACCAAGGAGGTACTAGGCTACCTCTTTGATGATACCTAACCCCACCTGATATCGTTGATAACAAATGTTATAAAGAGTTATCAAACATTACTCCTGTTTTTATGTTAGTCAGTCATATGTGCTAACCTTGACATAAAGGGCATCTATGTATTTTTGTCAAAATAGGCAATGTGGTGCCATAACACGTAGGCCTATCATTGTTCCTTTATTTCCTTTAGCATTTGCATTTTATTTCCTTCATTTTGTTCATTTGTTTTTCCGGCTCTCAATGTTTGACCTGTTCAGAAGGTGCCCCAAAAATACAATACTCGGCTGCAGTCAATGGAGAATGTTTGTTAAACTGACAACAAATTGTCTTCACCTAAACCAAATTATAAATAAATGTTTCTTACAAATCATAATTGTAACAATCAAATCACCCTTTTCCTGGAATCACAAACAAGTTTACAAAAGTACAAATGATGCCGATGTCATGGAAAAGCAAAATGAATTGTTTTCATGTACCAACAAAACAATCATAGTATTTAAGCGCAAATACTGTGCAATGCACACAAATTCAAAAAAATATATAAATTCATTATGCACCCACCCTACCTTGTAGTCATACTGCAGCAATGATTTCAATTGAATATTATCTTCTGAAACATTCTCATCAATAACCATTTGTGCGTAGTCAGTTTGGAGCATCATCAATGGGGGCCTAACAGGTACTATCCCCACAACATGAATGATACATGGAATATACATAGAGGAAAGCAATTTAGGCAAAATCAAAGCAAATATATTCTTTGATGTGTACAGACATGAATGTTACATATGGAAAGCATGAGGAGAGAGACAGAATGACAGGATGGTGAAAGATAGAAAGGGAGGAAGAGAGAAAGAGAGAAGCTGTCAGAGAAAGGAAAAGAGAGAAAGAGAGGGGGATGGGAGGAAGAAATGAAGAGAGAAAGGAATACATACAGAGAAAAGGGAAGAGGGGAAGAAAGGCAGCAAGAGAGGAAGAGAAAGGACAAGAAAAAGGAAGAGAGAGAAAGAGAGGGTGAATAGAAAAGGGAAAATTAGAAAATGGAAGTGAAAGAGAGCAGGGAGGAAAGGTAAGGGGGAAGATGTAAGAGCCCATAAGAGAGAGAGAGAGAGATAAACAATCAAGGCATGTCAAACAATAATATGACAATACAGATGAGTTGAATCCCTCATCTTGTGAAACAGGCCAGGTTACAAGCACTTTTGCTCCCATCTCACAACGTGTACTAAATAAAGCCTATCTGTACCACATAGAAACGTGTGCATGCATACTGGACCGTGGATGCATGCATGTAGAAGGTATAGAGTTATTGCATGGAAAGATGATATCCATGGTAGATGAGATAGCATCATGAAATATGACGGACCAGTTTACAATGAGGGGAAGATTTCTCTTGGTTTGTTCGCCCTTTGGTTTTTGTCAGGCTATTCAGCCACAACGCTGTGCATGATGGATGAATTTTTGTGGGTGTGTATGTATGTGCATGTTTGCATGTTTGTGTTGTTGTGGTTGTGAGTATGTGTGTTTGTGGCTGTGTGCTTAGATATGTTTGAAGGCAAGTTTAAATATATGTATGCATGTTTGTTTGCACATGATATTGACTGTGCTTTGCTGGTATCTTAGAAACATTTTTGTCACTAATAATCACAAAATGTTCTGTGAAAAGAAAATATTGATGAGTTTCTCTTTGTTCTCTATTCATAATATCACTACAAGAATACAATAGCAGTTTCCATATCCTATGACACTCATTGTTTGGTGAGGCCCCATCCCCTGAGATGGGCTATTGATTACAACACCCAGAGTAGGCAGATAAAAGTACACTTCATTCTGCCATACAAGACAGATAATACACATCTAGCCATATCAGGTATCTGTATAGCCAACAGGGGTGACGGCTAAAGGGTACTCCCTAGTGCCGACCCCAGTGGTCTTGCGGGAGAAAGGAAGAAAGGACAACTGAATGTCTCCATCAAGGAGCTACCGCTGACCGCTGACCGCTTCTCCTAAGAAAATTATGAGGGAAAGATCCACAGGTACAATTTATGGGGGAGAATGGGGGATATCAAAGTGGAGGGCAGTGTAGGACATTTGGGGAGGGGGTGGCAATGGAAGAAGGGTAGCGATGGAAAGGGGATAGCGACGGAAGGGTGTGTTTTTAAAAGGTATTGATTGGGGTAGGGATTCAGAGGCACATGCAGTGTTTATCAAAACCTTGCATGCATTAATGAAGTAGAAGATCCCCAAGTTGATAGGGAGAAGGTGGTAGAGATAGGGGAGGGATTCTAGAAAGGAGATGACAATAATACAATTCTAGCTCACAGGGTGGGAAGATTAGATTTAGAGATGGGAAGGCGGAGGGTGGTTGGGTAAGGAAGAAATGGAAAGGTGTTTTAAATGAGACGATGAAAATAAATCCATAAATAGCTGGCAGGGTAGGATATTCCTGGGAAATAAGTTGCGATGCAGAATGGGGAGGGGTGTTAGAAAGGAGATGGAGATGATGAGAGGAGTTTACGAGTGGCATACAAGCGCACCATCCTTCGTTATTCAATGCCGGGTGTAGCGGGGATACCATAGCGTAGCGGGCACATTAGTATGGCTGGCAGCGGGACGAGCCAGGGGCCATGCTCCTCAACTGTCCCAGTTAAATATATTAATACAAATGACTCGCCCTCTCTCCCTCTATCCCTTTCCTCATGCTACTGAACTCTTACAATGCACTTTCATCCTACATCCTTTTTTATTTTCCTTGAAAAGAAAAGAAAAGAAAAAAAGAGGAAAAAGCATCCTCCTCATTTCCCACTCCTTCCTCTTTGCATTCAGATCTAGTTGTTTTTTGCTACAAGCCATCATCTCTACCAATATTTCGGTCAATTTACTCTCTAGCCGTACTAATCACAGATTGCAAGTATGTTCATTTTCATCTTGTAATGCACCAATGTAGAATCATGGGAGAAGAGATGTAGATAAGAATTGGTTTAACAGGATAGGGCACTATTATAGCGAGCTGGCAAAGAAAGCAAAATCAATATTCAAACAGGAATGTAACATACCACAATCTGAACACCACTTGTGACTGCATGAAGGAGTTAACGAACATGCAAATGTCAGCCAGCAGTTCAGTACTTGACATTTAGTCACTTTTGGTCAATACTTTGTAGGGACGTGTAAATATGGGTTTCTTTTCTCTTTACTAAATTCTATGCCAATTTTCTTATAAGTGACAACCCTCCTGACCAACAACAAACTTCCATTTGAAGACCCTCAACAAGTGTTTTGCCAAATTTCAAGCCACAAGGCATAATTATCTGGAGATACCAGAAATCAAACCACCAAGCAAGTTTTCTCCTGTATAAAGAGAAGGGAAAAAAGACAGTTGGTCTTGAGGACCAGTGGCAGTATTGTTCATGAGTAACCAAGCAAAAACCAATATGCTTTCATCTTGCATAATAATACAATCATTAGCTTTGACGCCACAGTTATTTGACGTAACCACTAACCAACATAGAAACCACCAAAATCTTCCACTTCAGCACATCCCACAGCATACTTGAGGAGTGACAGATAAGAGGAGCAAACACTTGAATGAATGAATGAATGAATGAATGAATGAATGAAAAGGCACATTTTGTAGCAGGGTCCAAGAAAAAGAAAGCAAACTCTTTTTCTAGGAACAAGAGGCAGGAAAAGGAAGACAAACTTTCTATTTCTGTGATTATTTTGCTACTTCCCAAATAGCTGGAAAAGGCGGTACAGGAAGAGACAAACATACCTATTTACATCTCCCAACCCAACCACATCCTTTTTCAGTGATGCAACATTTGCATGGATAGCAACAATGCTTAAAGGGTTTATCGTTTTAGTGAAACAATTGGTTACAGCAATTAGTAGAAAGTAAAATCAATATTCAAATTGATTTTCTTTCGGTAAATTATAATATGTACATGAATAAACAAGTTCTTGTATCCATTATTTAAAAAAAATCAGACAAAGTCACACATGAAACTGGAGAAAGTCTTCTTTTTTGTTGGGGGAGGGGGAGGGGGGTGGGGGTGGAGGAGCAGAGGTCGATGAAGAAGGGAGGAGTTATTAGAGGACAAAGCACTTTCAACCTTACAAACTTGCTTTGACAGTCACAGAAACACATGAAGTATCACTTCTGAAATATCTGCAGCTTTACTGACAATTTAAATCTTGTGGGAGTTCTGTGGGACCAGCGCGAAGACAGAAGTCGTAATCATCACTTTGATCTGACCATCGGGTGTTTATTCAAACTTTCCAAATCAAAATGAGGGAAAACAAGAGAAAAGGTTTGTATATGTTTTAATTTTGGGGCTGCGCAAACAAATGTTGGTGTGGGGCATCTCAGAGGCAAGTCAGAAAAGCTGCGGATAGCTGATGTCTGTGTAAATAGACTGGAGGCGACCGGTGTGAACCGATTGACATTGAAACGATGACAGAACAAGAAACGTAAGGCACATGTCCGGGGCGGGGAATAACGAGGGGTAGAACTGCCTGGTAATAACACTTTGGGTTGGTGCGGAACGGGGAAGGGGTTTTAGGATTTGGAAGGGCCAAGAATAGTAAGAGGGATATTATGCACAGATTAAACACAATTACACACAAATTAAAATCTAGCCACAGGGAATATTATGGCAGCATGAAAACATATTTTATGCTTATGAAACCTCTTTGTTTGTGTAATTGCTTCAACTACATGTATTATAGAGGGGGAGGGGCAGGGCGGTGTTTTTGAAATACAATTTCTCCTGACATGCAGCATAGTGCACAACATGTCAGGTTATAACCAAAGGAAAGGAAGCCTAGAGAGAAACAGAAAATACAAGAGAAACAAAATGTGAAAACAAAAGCTTGGCCAACTCTGAGGTGTCTGAAATCTGAACCATCTGAGGCAAACAATATTTGGTTACTGCGGCAACAGACTGTTGTACTACAGGGAGCTTTTGTCCCGCTTTGTTTTCCCTTATTCCAATTCCGGGAGCAGAGGGGTGGATACAAGTCACATTTGATATCATTTCAAGATGTGCAACATGATTTCCTTTCGCTTCCTTTTCCCTTGGCGCAATAAGGTAGAGAATGAACAGAACATTTAAAGAGTAGCACGGGATACACACATTTGTTTCGGTACTAAAAGACAATTTCAATTCTGCACCAGTAATAACTACAAGTTTTGAAGAACATTTGTTATGTTTTATCACCCATTATTTTAGTTGATAAAGCAGAGAAAATATACTTTCAGAAATCAAAACGTTATACTGTTTTTCCTTTCTGGAAATGCTGATATAGATTTGTTTGATTCATCCTGCTATATAATGATTATTGTTATTTTATCAGCTGCTTTAAATCATAATGGTTCGTAGAATCATCAGTAAATGGCAAGATGAAACACTAGTAGAGAAAGAAGAGAGCCCATGTACTCACGTTCAGGTTTCATGCCGACGTCTAGGCATTTCTGTAGGCGGCAGGCGGGGCAGTGCCGCCTGGTGTACAAGTCCATCACACAGTTGCCATTGGCCTCGCATGTGAACTTCGCCTTGCTCTTGATCTTACGGCCAAAGAAGCTTTTGCAGCTCTCGCAGGAGACCACTGTGTAGTGCAGCCCGCTCGCCTTGTCCCCACACACCAGGCACTTCTGCTTCGAATAGTCCACAGACATTTTCTCAAACCTGCATAGGATGACAAAAATAGAAGAACAATAAGTTTGAGACTTTCGTTTATAACTTAAAGGCAACTTATTATCAAAGCCTCCACAGAATAAGAGCAAAGAAGAAAATTTTTATGAGAGTTAAGGTACATGTAAATTATCAATGTTTTTGCCGACGATACAAAAATGAAACTTGCTGAATTTCTAAAAATAGATACAAATAGATTACATTAAACACATATACAGACATACATGAAACATAAAGGAAAGAAATACAAGACAAAAACAGTTAATATTCAACCCACATGTTTTGGGAAATAGGGGGTAAGTACGGTCTTGCATATGGATCACAATATTATATCCTGATAAAAGTTGGATAAAAAAACAAAAAAGACAAAAGAACCCACCCAGATATAACTTGAAAATGAAGAGAAAGGAAAGGCTTTTGACCCTTTAAATGGTAAACACACCCTATACCACACAACCCACACCGCTACCAGTAAACAGAAATAATCATTCCCAGTAATTGATATTTAAAAAGAGTGTACACTAAACAGGGTAATCCTTGTCTATTCTTCCACATACAGTCACTTCCTAGTCTTATTCTTTCCCCTCTTTCCTCTCCCGGTGTTTCTATTTCATCAAATTAAAGCCCAATCTAGCTAATACATGGTCAGGAAGACCAAGTTATCCTGCTACGTACATTCGCTGTTTAAAAGCTTATCAATATATCTCCACCGTGGCCAGCCGTGGCAACGTGCAAAGTATGAGCAGCAACCAAAGTAGAGCAATAAATTTCTTGTTAGAGGGGATCTTCTGCCTCTTTTCTCCCACTTTGGTTGTCTCTCGTGGATCGTGAATGCAGAATATATGCAGCCAGCCTGCCGTGTGTTAGGGTATGACCACCAAGTACAGCAGGTAGATGGGCAAGTGAGATACCCTTTCACACTGATGACCCCATCCCATCTTTACTACTGATTTCAGACAAAATAGTATGAAATTGTTCAGTAATTGTCATGAAAATTACTAAAGGCTGAGATGAGTGGCAAATGCATCTTATACCCAAATAGTCTTATGGGTTGAGTATTTTAAACAATGTTGTTGCTTTAGATAGTCACAATAGTCTACTGCCCCTGAAAGATGAGGAAAAGGTATCAACCATGCCACTAGAACACACATAAACAATTAATGATTTAGACCAATCTTAGCTCCCGAGCCTTTTCACACATCGTGTAGTTTCTGAACAACTATGTACACTGTCTCATTTGTATAGACTGTTTCAGGTGGTCATGACCTGTCTAATTCACAGACCATTGTTGATCATTTGATTTGCCTAAGAAGTCTTTTCACATAAAAACTAAGACTATCTCTAGACCATAGACAGATTTTAAACTCAATATGTGAAAGGGGTATGAGATGCGGAGGAAAACCCCTGAGCAAGGCCAGAAGCGATGCATCCCTCACAGCTTCATCCCCTGTCCAATTTTAGGATTTGTTTTATTCATCTTTTTACGCAAGCCTTCCCTTTTTTTTCCTTTTCCTCACTAAAAATAGAAATGGTTAGCCTCGCTATCTTCCCAAGAACACCATTTTCACTCCATTGTACTCAGTCTACACACACATAAACACATGAGAAGATAATGCCTAGAGCTGGTCACATTGTTGCAGAGGCATCAAAAGATGCAGTTATGTTGTAGGAGGCAAATAAGAGCAATAGTTACTTTAAAGAATAAAATGAAACTCTAGGCATTTGTTGTCAAATCTATGTTGGTAAGACCTACTTTCAAAGCAATCTGATCTGCAAAACAATAATAAATGGAAGAATAGGAAGACAAAACATCCTTTGCAACGATCAATTATCAAAAAAAGAGAGATAGTGTTATATTTAAGTTTGACTACCAAAGGACAAACTGAAGACCATGTTTTTGTCTGCTACAAAGCGAAATACTAAGGTGTCTTCAAATAGGCAGTTGCCAAACAAAAATATGCAGGTGGGGATGTTTGAGTAAAGAAGGGAGGGGGAGCCCTAAAAGTGTCAGAAATATTTAAGTTCCTTTCATTTTCGCCTAGCAAGTTTCCCATAAGTCTTATTTTCATACAGAAAATCATCAGGATCATACTCCTACTTGCCTTATTATATTCTCTGCTCCTCTTTTTCTCTCTCACCAAAAATATTTGGGGGGGGGGGGGGGGGGGGAAAGGGAAAGAAAAACATGCCAAAGCCAGCACAGACGACTCTCTCATTGAATTCATTGAGTATTTTGGGAATAGTGTAGCGCTGGGTGAAAAATGGGAACTACCTACCATTGAAGTAGGGAGGGATATAAATGCATGGCAATACCAACTTTTTCCTTTATGTTGATGCGACCCACTGTGTGTCAAAATGGCAACAATAGGGAACCCATTTTACACTCGGGTGGATGAATAAACGCGGTTTACTTCTATTTTCTCTCGCTCTGAGGCAGACGAACTGTGCAACGCTCTCAGTCCCCCCACCGCAAACGCACACTCAGGAGGGCTCTAACTAGCAAAGGAGCAAGCAAGCGCAGGCAGTCACACCGTCATGGAAAAGAAACACTTGCAGTCGGTGGCGTGCATGTATGCTTTCATGCTTGCCTGCACCCATGCAATCTCATGTTATTCCACCACTTCAACAAGTCACAGCACTTTTGTGTGTGAACCTTTTTCAAGTTTTTAGTTTGTCCCTGCATGTTTTTTTCCCAGTTAAGTAGAAAATTGACATCAGAGCAATCAGAGAAATCTATACTCGATTCCACATGATATGACATGAGACGAGTCTTTGCTCATTTCATCTTTACTATAAGAAACATAAGATGATTCCCCCTTTATCTCTGCTAATCACTCTACACTTCAGAGTGCCATCAACATTTCCTAGGGGACAAATAGGTGAAAGATATTGAAAGATATGGGCAGATTCCAGATGATATGGACTGGTCAAGGGTTAGGGAGGTAGATGGGGTTCTTGGGGTGGGGAAGATGGAAGGGATGGCAATAGGGGTGGGGTAAGGAGAGGACAATATGACAAGACCAAAAGGAATGCCAGGCTAGCTATAGTAAAGTCACTGAAGACATACATCCTCTAGGCAGTAAGGGAAGGTAGAGTGATGCCAAAAATCAAAGATGGCAGCTCGCAGCGGGGAGTAGCCGTAATTGTACGGCAATGAAGCGCCCCCTGCTGCTATGGCTATACTCTCTGACATGGACACCCCCTAAACACCCCTCCAAGGGTTTATGCACTTTAGGCGCATTCTATGAAAATAAATACATATTCTTATTTTAACCCACTGAAGATGTGATTTTCATATAACAAATATACTCCATAGACCCCAGCCCAAGTACTTCAAGCACCAGTTCTGAATGAGTTACAAATCGAGTGATATCTAGTATTATTGTTATTTTTTCAATCTAACAGGGGAAAAAATAGTATGTGTGGTCAGCCTAGAGAAAAATAGTGAGGAAGAAAAAAGAAAGGGTAAATATGTATGCCGCCATGTATTTTCGTTATTTTTAGGCATGAAAACCCGTCTCATTCAGACTTTTTTGCAGTGAATGTTGATGATATGCAGATGTTTTTGTTTCTTCCAAGTCTGGCTGATTTAAGAAAGTTTCAAGATTCTTAGGGTGTGGCCTCAAATAACATGAATCTGATACCAAGATATAAATACTTCATACTTATCACGTACAAAATTGTATATAGTAGCTCAATATAAAGTGTTTTTTTTTTTACTTCTTTCTTATTTTATGCATATTCATTCACAAATCGAAAATAAATGTTCACCATTTAATTGATTTGAAAATGTATCATGGATTAAAATACAATGATAAATGGTCACCAAATAACCAACATAAAATAACTCTTGAAACACTCTGTCTGGAATGACTACTAGTAAATCTAGACACTGTCAACAGAAATAGAACCATGTCAGTAAAGAAGTCATGGACACCATTTAAGAAGGAAAATAAATCAATAGTTTGATGAGGAATGTAGTTTTTTGTAACAAAAGAAACTAAGTTCCGAATAGCAATTGCAAAGAAGCAGGAATGCAGATGAGGATCACAATACTTTGTATGATGCCGACTACGACTTCTATGAAGCTATTTACTTATCTAAACATATAATATAATACAACCGCAATCCGCTGCATTATGTTCCGCCAAGTGGTTAAAATTCTGGGTTCCCCCATCAATGCAAACAAACAATCACATGAATAAGAAGGGGTTGAAGGGAGGCATGGAGAATGGAAAGAAAATTGAGCGGGCCTCATTTTTGATAAAAAATGAAAGGCACAATAGGCTCCCCAAGTGCTGAGGGCCATTTTACAGTTATAGAGTGCAGGCTTCTCCCCCTGTCCGCTGAATGGAGAGAGTTGAAACGTAGCACGATTCAAAAGGAGTAAAGTGTGCAAAATAGCACTCAAGATGGAGTGAAAACTAGAATCTGAGCAAAAGAGAAAGGTGGGAAGTAAAAGACCGAGAGAGAGAGAGATGGAAACATAAAAGAAGGTCACCATATCTTTAGAGAGGGAATTAAAAATTCTAATACAATGACTTGTTATTGTTGTTTAGAAAAACATACTTTTTCTTTGGAAAGTTGCAATCCTGTGAGAAATGGGGGCTGTCTAAACAACAAGCACAATCGGGGGCTCAAAAGTGCAGCGCCTCCAATCCCAGCCCCCTGGCAACCAAGCGAGTTTTAGAATTGTAGACACGCCAGACGGAATCCAATATACAGGACCTTTGTAGCGCACCTAGCTCTCCCTTCCTACAGAACCTTCCACTACCCACCTACCTCCTACTCAATCATTCATTTTCAAAATCAGAAAATAAAATCTCACAACAGCCCTGTTACAGCAACTTGAATGCAAGCTAAAATACAAAAATGTGTTTAGGATTCCTACTATATTTCTACTACTCACTTCACCAAAACCACACCTAGATAGTATAACTCAGACATTTTCTTCAAATATCAGGAAAAAAACTCACAGCGACCATTATCCTGCAAATTGAACACCACCTAAACTGTAAAAATACAAATAAATACACAAATTTAGGATTGAGTACCTCTCCCAACACACTTCCTTCTATCCACCCACACCCCATTTCTCACAAAATCATTAACTTTAAAAACGGAAAGAAATAAGGGGCCAACATGCACAGAATAATGGTATTATGTAATTCATCAATGCCAATATAATTGTTGTATTTCCTAGTTGAAGTAAATGATTGTTGTAGCACAAACCCACATCAGTCATTCACAGGTGGTATTTGTTACTTGTTAAAAGTGGAAAATACACCAAAACTTCTCAAGGATATGTCATGATTTATGAATACTCTACTAGCCGGAAATTAATGAGTAATTCCTGTTATTCAATAGTGATGATGGAACTGTGTAATTACATGCTTTCCACATTTGAGTTCCTGCAAGTAATACTCCATTATGATCGTCATAAATCTACTGTAAATGGAGCTTTAGAAGTTGCACAAATCTATCAATTAATCTACAAAATTATGTTTTTGTTTAAGTCATGTTTTACTTGACACCTCTTTTGCTTACTTGTAGATATTTTATGTGATAGGAAAGGCACCAGGAATTAATACCAACAAGTTTAACACCAATTTTACAAATACCATTTTCTTCTAATTAATGTATTCCCTATTATTCGTCAGTGTTTGTCCTACATGTATGTCAGGGAAGTAATGCCAGTGATATATAAAAAAACAAATACATAAATCCTGTGGAATAACAAACACGATACAGTTCTCCGTAAATGTATTGATTCCTCTTTTGCTTATTTGTTGATTATTGCAATCTGGCCCTCAAAAAGGATTGCATAACATAATGACTGCGTTGCTATCTGACTGGCCTTGCATAATGCATTGTCGTCTATCAATAGATGTCTGTATTATGTAATATAACTGGTAGGCTGTGCATGATAGTATATCAATAGATTTCTGTGTTATGTAAGATAGCACATTTGCATGATAGTATATCAATAGACATTTGTGTTATGTAAGACAATACATTTACATACAAGTATATCATTATAAGTTTGTGATATGTAAGATAATGGATATTGACTTCATGTTATTAGATCGTCCTCAGTGTCATGAATTGCAACCAAAACATGTTTAAATCAGTACTGATTACACTGAAACAGAACACGATGTTAACTAGAATGTACACAGCTATCTTCATCTGATGTAGAACTAGTAACAGACTTCATCACAAATGGTGCCTGCATCATAATTCATCATGATTTACTTCATAGATAACATCAGTAGTTATGTCCTCATGAGAAAAGCATCATCTTCTAAAAGTTGAATAATTTGGTATGAATGAAAAGAAGAGAAAAAAAACATACAGGTGCAGAAGCTGCAAAGACAAACCAGACAGTCAAGTATTAGACATCTAAGAATGAGATTGTTTTGATCAATAAATGCAGAGATTCTCAACACCTATGTTAATTGCTGATAACTGATTAACTCCCTCATTCCTGCAGGCACATTCTGCATGTGTTATTACTCAGTGGCATCCCCATATGTTGGTAGTGAGAAGGGCAAGATTGGTGTGCACCCCCTGGGCACTTGACAGAGGTGGGTGCCTCTAAAAGACTAAAAGCCTGACCATGGAGCAATTACAGGTGCATTAGACACAGTCCATCTAACCTGCACCTCAAAGAGATCTTATCAGGTTGCACCACTTCTTCTGCAGTCAACCTACCCTTTTATCAAGTGAAAAGGGGACTTTGAACAGAGATATCAAGACATACAGATGGACAATTCTAAGATAATACTTCAACAAAGGATTTCTAAAAGAGAAATAGAGAGAGACACCTACAAAAAACAGAACTCTTGTCTCAAATATAACTAAAAGAGACCATTCTCTAATCTCATGACAAGCAAGTATCTGATGTTCCTTTTCCCCATAGGATACACAGATCTGGAGAGCGATCACCGATCAGAATAAAATAATAGCAGTAGCAGCACGTTTGGGGTACGAAACAGATGATTTTTTATGGAGCCTGAGGGGTGAGGAAGGCATTTTACAAAACATTCAAGAAGTTCCTCATCATCCATCTCTCTCTTCTTCAACACTTTTCCCTCTACATCCACCTCTTTTAACTGTCTTTCTTAAAAGTTTAAAAGTAACTATTCCATCCACACCCGGCCATGCAGGGTGGTCACATATCAAACCCAATTACAGAAGTCATGCCCTAAGATGGACCCAGTACCCTTAAGGTACACAATGCAGAAGGGGTTTGTTTTTTTAGACACAAATGGGTCACGGCTGAAATAATTATTCCTTGGTTCGCCGCTCCGTCAAAGTAGCTTTCTAGATTATGATGGGTGCATGGAATAAACAATTATAATTAATAGTAGAATTTGAATATCCAATTTCCCACAAAGTGAATGACAATTAATTTTTAATCGTACTTCTCCTAGATATAAAGTAAACATATACTTAATCATTCACACATTGTTCATTACAGGCGATGTTGTGCATTTCATAATGACCAGTACTGTTGTGTTTTCCACTAGAAACAATTTCCTACATTCATTTGTAGGGGAAATAACTGGTTCACTTTCATTAACAGATATATATTGTTTACTTGTCAAAAATATGGATCTTTCTCCCCGTACACATTCATTGACATATTTCCACTACTTATTTGAGTGCGGCCGCCTCACACCATGCCCCCTTTGTTAGAGGAGAACACTCAGTGGGGGTTGCATACATATTTAATCAGATCTGACATGATATGGATTGACTACCCATCTATTATGGAGAAGTTGAGTACCTCCGTTAAAATGTGGACATCTCTCTCTCCTATCCTAAACGTTGTCAGTTGTCACTGCCATTCCTTCTCTAATTTTTGTACTTCCCATCATCCAATTCTCCCCGCATCACACCTCTAACGAAAGGAACCAGCTAAATGGTTGAGCTCCATGCCCCATCCATGGCAGACCCCCGGGGGCAGATTCTCATACCCCAGTGAACACATCTCGGTATGATGTATTGTTGCTCCTCTTCCCTAGATCAACCAACGCTTGTCAGCCCATCCTCCCAAGCCTCTGGTATTGAGTCACTTCTCTATACTAGCTTAAATTTCCCTCCTATCATCCTTATCTCTTCCATCTGTCCATCTCTTATCCCATCTCTTTTCCTCCTACCCCTCTCTAATCATTCCCTTTTATTCCATCGCTTCGTTCCAAATATAAATACTTCTGTAGGTTTATCCGTCTCCCATTGGTTCTATTTTCTTTCAATACGAAGGTTCCACATCATCCTATTTTTAAAAGGATTTAAAGTTTAAAACACAGCCTTCATATAAAAGTGCATCCTAAATACTTCATGTTTGTATTCAAGAGTGTTTACTTACAGTGTACTCCTATGACATAATTTGATGGCTAATAAACTTCCCAAAATATCTCAATCAAAAGTCCTTGCTAACTCAGTTTTGTGATAACTCAACATTATTATTACTCTTATTATAACCCTGATCTTGGATAGCTCAGTGTTGTCTAACTCTCAATGCTGAATAGCTCAAACTTAGGTCAAATTTGAATAAATTCCAGACAACACTATGGGACTAGTCACTACCTCCAATCACCGCCATTTTTAAAGTCAGTAAAACTTGCAACCATTCACATAACAGAGGCAGTCATATTGTGCATTAACAAGTGCCTCCTGTTTCCAACTGGTAACACAACCCCACTCTCAATCATCTAGATGCCTTGCAACCATTCCCAGGAAAGTCAATCCCACAAAGCACAACCTGTATCCCCTCAGACTCCATCGCCACCCTGGCCTTGACATCCACTACAAAAATAAGTCCAGAAAAAAAAATAATGGTCCCAGAACAAAAGAGGTTTTAGAAAGAAAAAAGTGGCTGACTACACTCTCATTGAGAAAACTAACAGAGTTATTTCTTTAAAAAATCCTAATCAATGCACACTAAACTCTTCAAACCACTTTCTTTTCCTCATTTCTTCACCCCAAGACGTGGAAAATTATTTAAAAACATGTATCGGAATTCCATTAGTGATTAGTCCCAGACCAAAAGACCGAAAAAATTCTTCCAGCATATACGCACATAAAGACTTGTGTAAAGTCAATGTCAAAATATTATTTGTGGAAAGAAAAGCTAGTGGTACAGAACGGCAGCTACACCCTGCGGATATGTTACGTTCATGGTCCAGAAAATTTCAAAAGGAAACATTGCAAAGAGAGTGGAAGGTTTTTGGAATAGCGTGACAAGAAGGAATTAAGACTAAAGCCATGCCTCCTTACAGAACCAGAACCCCCTTTGGAAACAAGCCTCCTTTACGGCAACACCCTTATAAGAAATGAGAGATTAAACAACCCCCTCCTTTTTATCCCTGGAAGGTCCCCCTTGAAGTACAGTCACAGAGGCATACATGTATTTCAAAAATGAGGGTTGACTCCCCCTTCAAATACCAGGCGCCACTTTGCTTCTTGTTTGTAAAAGTTTTAAAATGAGAACAAAAGAAGAACAACTCTTGTTTGGTTGGTTCATAGAGGGTCCATGGTTGGTTAGACTCTGGAAACTTCCTGGAGGTGATGGAAGGTAGTGTTACATCCTTTCATTTCCTCTCTCTCAAATCACCCCAAGTCCATAACCATTACAACTTTCCTCCCCTACATGACTTGAGCTGTTTTCATTACAGAGTGGTCCTAAAGAGACTTAACACTTGCAGATCCTTTCAAATCTGTGCCATTTAATCATCCACACAAAGACATGAAAGCGTTGCCTCATCCCACCCTCTGCAGGCACTTCCTGTTGCCGCTCTATCAAGGCACATTAAGCAAGAATGCAGGAGTTGCAGGCAAAAGATTATCCATCATCTTACAAGCACTTGATAGAGTCAAGAGAAAAATGAGCTCGTTCTCTATTTGTACCATTCCTCCCTTTTCCTTGGTGGATACATCAACCTAAAATTGTAATGCAGCACTATAATTGCCAACAAATATTAACATATCTGCAAAATTCAGTTAAATGTTAAATGGAAAGCCCAATGGATGGTGCGTTTTGTCTAAAGAAATCAGAAGTCAGCATCTTCGGGATGGCAGAATGTTTAGTCATGCTATATATGGGCAAGCTACATCTATACTGGTTCTGCCTGTGTAGTGTGTACCTATTTGTCAATGTTAGAACTATTGTGTCACTTGTTTGATCTCATATAAAAGCTAATGATGCATGCAAAATTGAAAAGACATTACAATTTCTTACAGAGCCTAATTACCTACTATAGTTTATATTACTTTGTTTTCCCCAATAATTTGTTTTTAAATTGCTTGATACTTCTTGGTAAATCACCTTGTATTGTTGGCACCAAATCACTCTGTCCTGGCAATTCCTTCACTATCAAAAGAAAAAATGATATATTACAAGATATACTGTAATGTCAACAGACACAAAACATCGCAAACCAAGTTCCTGAATATTAGGCATTAATACATTAACCAATTCAGGACTGATCCCCAAAGTATTCAGGATGGAGTCTTGAGAATAATGCACGTTACATCAGAAACAGCTAGTCTTCAATGGGTTAAACGCAAGCATATATACACCAAAACCATGGAGTGGAATTCTACCCTTCAATCCAGGAGAACACCACAAAGCAGACAGTTGACCCAGATTTCAACTGTGGATTTCTGCACAAACACCTCAAAAAATATGAAATATCATACTCTAGAGAAAAGGGGGGAAAGAATAAAGACAAAAACATGTGGGTGCAAGCTGGTCGAGTTTGTTCATGATGGCTGATCTCATTGGGGTTGGATTGGATGTACAGTCACCACGCATCTTAAAAACCAATGTCTGTGGTACACAAAAGAAGGGGAAGGGCCGGAAACTGTCCATGCTTCTGCTTTACAGATTATTCAATTTTCATAAAACAAGTTTACAGACATCAGTTTTTCCTTTCCGAAAAAACAACAACATGCATTAACCCATTGGAAAATATTTGATTTGGTATAACATGCATACTCTACAGACCACAATGCAAGTATTAGTATGAATGGGTTAACACAAGTACAAAAAAAGGGCGATTGTGATCATTATAATCAGACAGATAAATGTCCCATTGAAGATGTGCAAACCCGCAATCTGAATTCTGCCAAACCATGGAAAACTGTGTCCACTAGCCAAACTCAGATCGACATGGGGTTCTTTTCTACCCTCCTCAGTAGTGAGACACTCCCACCTCTGCCCCAACCAAACTCTGCCCCAACCAATGATTCCCCTTCTTAGTTTAATATTTGCCCCTCCCCCCTCCTCAAACTCAATCATCAAAAGTGATACAGACGGATACAATCTTTCTCCTTTACCTCTTCGTTTAAACAAAAATGGAGGGATACCATTGAAGTCAATCATCTGTTGTTTTTTGTAAGACGAGCATTGTCCTTGAAAGTATCTATTTGGATCAGACAGTTCTATACTTCGGGCCAGGGGAACTTTCGAAGCAACAAACGATGCCGCACATGTGTGTGCCATATGCACCTGAAGTAGCAAGGTATTATTTGACGAGTGAGCGAAAGGGGAGAGCGCAAATCCAGTTGCCGGGTGTCCCTATTCTTGTTCTTATCCTTAGGTAAGCCCACACCGAACCAAAACAAGAGCCCAGGAATGAAAAATACCTGATGGCGTCACCGGGTCTGCAGACCTGGCAGGAGTACAGGGCGGGGTCAAGAAGGAAACAGAGCACCAATCAGAGGCAATGTTGCAACTATGAGAGGTCAAGAAAGGGGAACAGCCAGGGGAGAAGGGAATAGGGGAGGAGTAATAAGGGAGGGGTAATAGGGAGGGGTAATAGGGGAGGGGTAATAGGGGAGGGGGAAGAGGGGAAGATAGAGGAAACAGGGGAAGGGCAGGGGTGGGGATCCCCAAAATCTAACAAGGTAACAAGGTGTTAACTAAGTGGGTAAGGTACACTACTGAACAAAATATAAATTGATATCAGATTATATTCAGCTCAGGTATTATGACATGACATATCACGCACACAGATAAGAGAAAAACATTGCTGGGAAGTCATGGCTCTTGTGCCAACGTCTGGAATATGAATACCAAGATTATTAAACCCGATTACCTTGGCTATGGCAGAAAGATAACGAACGGCAAGTCAACATACAACAGAACTTAAGAATATACTCAAGAATACCTGCATACCATTACCCCTTCATCTGGATGTGGAAGGTCGGCCCCAAAACAGTACAGGTACATAATGAGGGTTCTTCACCCAAATAGAATAACTTGCATAACAGTTAGAAATGGGAAGAATACTCGAGAGGGAGAGGGGAGAGGAAGGGGGGGGGGGGGGGGGGGGGGTAATAGGAAGTATTTTGTTTACAGGTAGGTATCTCATCAGGTATGTAACCCATCTCCTTCTAGCATTCCTCCATGAAGCACACCTCTTCCCTCTTCTCAACATCAATCAGGTTTACTTGCGCTCCGGGGGTCTCATGTGCATGTAGACTTTAAAACCTGAAACAAACAATAATTTAAACTGATACACAAATTTGGGATTTCTGTGTAAATTTTGATGGCGGCCATCAAAAAGTAACTAGCAAAAGAGTTACTGGTAGAGCATGGGCTAAATATGGGTGTGGTAATCGGCACCCATACTTGGGTGTAATGAACTTCTCTCTCTCTCTCTTTCTCTTTCAAAGAGAAATCGAGAATGCATTCCAAATTTATAAAAAGAGAAAGAAAAACAGACTTTTATGAGATTCGTTACCTAAAAAAATTGCATGAAGGTTGGAAGGTCAAGTCCAAGGTTCAACTTCAACTTTAATTGTAAAAACAAAGTGAAAGTGTTCTTGACTGATTCTGCGTTTGTGTCAATGTATGTTTGCTTGTGTGTGTGTGTATGTGTGCGTTTGCTCATACATGTACAACTTGAGTATGTGTGTGTATGTGCATGCGTGGGCGTGTGTGTTGAGGGGTGGGTAATTTGAGACAAACTACAGAGGCTTTTAAAACAGAGCGAAAGTATTTTCTTGGGGCATTTGCGGACAAACTACATGTATCATACTTTTGTCTTTCCACATCAACAGATGGATCCAATTCTAGCTCAAGTCAAGCGAGTCAAACCAATCAGTTCTTAAAATTGATATTCTGACGAGAGTCGTTACTGTTTCTCATCTTCTAGTGAAAAAATATACATGGGGGCTCAGGGTGATTGAGCCCCCCCCCACCCCCCCCCCCCCCCAAAAAAAAAAAAAAAATTAAATTTGCCAGAAAAGAGCGAGCCCCAGTTTCAAAATGTGACACAGAATTCTATGTTTGAAGATTGAAAAATAAAATGTAATTTTCCTGTCTTCATAGGCACAAATCTATTGTTCACAATAACAAGCAAGAATTGTTGGTTGGTTATGCAGGGCAAGGACAAGATGCAGTTGAATAACAGTTTGGATGGGGTATTAACTCTTTCAGTACTGCTACCAAAATAGGCTCTTGGCTCTTGTCTATGGAGAATGCACATTATACCTCACTCAAATCGTCTGGAATGGGCTACTTTTTGAGAACCAATTTGTGAAAACTACATGTAGCTTTAAATACACTTAAAAATGCGCCCATTGTATTAGGGGGAAATTCTTCCAGCATCTTACCACAAAAATGTCTGATTTTATATTCATTCTGCCCTTGGTGCGTAGAGAGTTAATATAATGATGGCAGACAATGTGAGACAATGCCTGTCCATGAATGCAGCACTTATGATAAACATGCAATTTGTTGAAGTGGGAGTAGAATTCATTCCAAGAATAACATCACTGATGGGAGATAATTATGCATTATTAACCCATTCTCTAAACACTTTATGGAACATTATATTTAGCATTTTGTCTGAATGAAATTCCTCAACGTGGGCTTGTTAGCTTGTTGTCATATGGCTCAACATGGTGTGTTGTGATATACAGGTTGCCTGAATGACATTCATTCTTCAGTTGGTAGTGAGCAATATCCTCATCCATTTTGTGCCTTGTTGATAAAATCATTTTTCAATCAAAGACCAAACAAGAAAAGAAACAATTTCTGAGAGTTAATATTTTTGCAATTAGCCGAGGGGCACAGCGAGAAATAATGTCGTGCGTTGGTGGCGTGCCACGATATAAAGAGACACTGGCGATATAAATCAAACGGCAGTCACTAATTTATTTTCACTTCAGGATTCCCAATTCACAACTACATTCATCCCTTTTTGCCCGCTTGCTATGAATAGGCATTGTTAGTAATCTGCAGGCGGAGAACAAATACACCTCTCGTTATTCAAACATTGGGTGAGAAAAAAACCTGGAGGAACAAGATTGATGTTTACAGTAGTGTAATGTGCTATAATTATAGAGAATATGTGTCCAAGAAGAGTAGCAGTGTACTTTTATTGTCCAATACAGGTAACAGAGAGGAAAGTAGAGAGAGAGGGGGGGGGGGGAGGGGGGGGGGGGTGGGGGGGGGCTAATAGAGACTGAGGAAGAACCCACGAATGAGGTGGGTTAACACCAAGAGATATTGGCGCAGTAAGAAGCGTAAATGTGTACGCAACGCAGTGTCTATCATGTTGACTCGTGCCGCGAACAAAGAGAAAACCGTGTGCATCACTGGACAATTGGGAGAATGGCCACCATTTTGTCTTTACAGTCGTTCTCTCACGTCTAATTTTCATTAGTTTTCCCATTCTCATTGAAAAACAGTTTTTATTTCTTTATACCTGGCTGTTCTCCTCCAAAGAGAAATTCCCTCTGATTTTTTTCCCACCTTAGTTTGTGTCTATAGACAATCGTGATTCCAGTTGTGTTATCTTTGAATTCATAATGGCAATACTATGATATTACACGAAACACAAACTGAAAATCTGATCATTTAAACTGCCTATCAACCCATATAATACACCTTCCAATTTCGTCCTCTAACCCACCATAATTTCTACTTAGTCTAGATATCTTCCTCCTTACTTTGAATTGTTTTAATTCCCCCTCTTTTTAAAAATGTTGTTTTCTCCAATATTGATGGGATGCCATTTCAGCATTAGCTGGTTATCAACTTTAATAAGATCAGAAGTATGTTATAAATAGAAATAAGTTTTTAATAAATAAGGCAAATAACTGAATATCAAACATATTTAGTATCCCCAAAGAAAAAGTGGACTACGCAATTTTAGCCCCATGCGTACAGAAACCTGGTGAGCTACGTACAAAGTCTACATGAATTCTATAATCTTGAAGGAACTGGTTGAATTCAATGAAGTCACTACTCTTTCTATCTATTTTGTATCCATATTTCTACCAGGTGTTAGTGTGCACCAATGCAATAAATTGTAGTAAAGTGGGCTCCCAAATATTTGTAGTCACCCTACTCAACCTTTTAGGCTGGAGATTGAGGTGAATTTGGTTACAATCTTCATACCTACTTACTTTTAATGATCTTGTTTTTAAAAAATTGGTTACAGTTTCAAATTTATTAACTCTCATTTGTTCACTTTTAGAAGAAAAAAACCTCCAAACCATCTTCTGATTTGAAACTTTTTATAATCATGTTGATACAAAAATAGTATCATACGTAGCTTTCAGAAACAACTTCATAAATCATGTCATGATTGGAAGTTTCATATTTTGTCAAAGCTGTAAGCTTCCCAGGTAAAAGTAAATAGCAGGGGAAATATGTATGAGGTTTTAGGGGGGAATGACTATATCATCTAGAGTTAAATCGGTTTCATTTTGATGCAATTTGTCAGATGGATCATAACCCAGCTCAAAATGGCTGATCAAACAAGGCTCCATCACAAGGCAAAGTCTCCCGGATTACTTGAGCAAACTCTCTCGCTGTCCGACAATATGGCAGTCCAGAAATATCCCCATGAATTGTGTGCTAAGCCCCAGTGATAGAACCTGGGCTTTGGGTAGGATACACGGCAGGTAGGATACGCCTACGTCTACAGAACATGGCATGGCATCGGTGGTGGCAGTCCCGGGGTAACCCTAGAACCCGCGTGCCCAAAACAGGGTTGGTATCGACTTACTCTAAGAGGTCAACATCTAGAGGAATGAGCGGGCACTGGGGTCAAACTCAAACAACTCAACAATGGAATCAGATTCATGACCCCACCCCTAAGAATAGCAGGGCACATGTGCAAAATATGACGGGGAAAAAAAATGGAGGAAAAATGAGAAGCAACAAAATTTGAGAGGTAAAAGAAAAAAGTTGGGAAGGAAATTTTGTTTCGTTTATGGGAGAAAAGGAGTGTTGGCAGTGGAGCTTTGAGGGCAGTCACAATCTGTTTGCACTGGACCGGTTTGTGTGACCGTAAGATGGGATGTGTATTTAAGGGTGTCATTACGGGAGTTTGGTACATGTTCATGTGTGACTATGGTTCCCGTTGGTCTACGTTGATGTGACAAATCTATGATCTTACTGCCGATTTTTCTTTTTTTCCACGACAGAATCACAAACACAAGCTCAATATTTGGAGTTCACACTTTGCAAGGAGTGCATATCACACGCCCCAATTTGTTTTTTCTCTCCATAATTTCAGTGACCCCAAAACCATTTAGGGCTGCATTTGGAGTACAAATCAGCAGACTCGAACAAGTTTACAACTATCAGACATATACAGATAATCAATTCACTTCACTGACCAGTATGTGTGTTACCATTGACAGTCTGACATCTTTCATGTCATTGTTGCTACGACAACCATATTAATGAATTGGACAAAGGGAATGATGCACTATGATTAATGCCACAGTGAAATTGAACTAATTTACTTCCATCTTAACCTTTGATATGAAAATCTATTTTCTTTTAAAAGACAGACTATAAAGTACAGCAGAACAATATACTTAAATATGGTTTGAAAAAGATTCTATATACAAAACTACAGGTCTAAAATATAAAATTGCACAGGCTTTTGAACAGGGATCATTTTTCAAATGGTTCCAAAGAAAATAAATAAAACAGTTCACAAATATGAACTTGGCATGTGAACATTTTGCCTTTGAGGAAAAACACAAAAATTACCAGTGGGATTAAAAAACAAACATTTCAAAAGAAAATCTGAAAACAGGAGGGGAAATGTTTTGATTTCTGAGACACGCAAGCCCCAGAGGGCAGGAGTCTGCAGTGGCACGCTGGAATTCCAATTAATTCTGCCCCAGCCTAGCTGCCTGATGGAGTGCAGTCAGAGAAAGTCTCTGGTCTGCTACGCTAAGGCTAGCCGTTAACCCCCTACCTACAACATATTGCGTTTCCCATAATGTTAATACATGAGACATCAGGTTCTTGTATTCAAGGGGTTAACTCTTACAAAGCCAATGGCGCACATCTGTATGATTGATAACCAAGGAGCATGTTGCAGAAAAAGTAGAGGATGCATGGTAAAGCAAAATAAATGATGCAAAATCAAACAAGCCCAAGACGGGAAGAGTTAAACTAAATTGCGTATGACTGTGCCTGCTTCAAGTCTACTGATAACAATGGGTGTTTAGTTCCGGTAAAGACCCGACTAGCATTGTTTAGACTACAGGAAAAAAAGACCTAGAAACTGGGCATTGCACATTAAAATGGGAATAGTAATTATGCAATTTCCATAAATTTCTTCGTTATACCTTGTACCATGTTGTAAAAAGCGTTTTTCACCAGGAATATCTTTGTAAATTACATGTAAGATATGTTTTTTAGTTTCCCCTTATGTTTATCATTCCAATATAAATAACTTGGTTATAAGTTTTTGCCTTAAAATATTGAAATATCAATTGGACATTCTAAAATAATATAAACACACTTCTGACTTCCTATATCTGCCAGGTATCTGACAGTTTTGATTCCATTTCTTCATCTCACAAACTTTGTAGCCTCAAGTTCAGCTTCTTGCAATAACACACCCTGAAGCAGCCCCAGTGGTGGGTATCCATGGTGCAGATATCAACATCAAACCTCCAAGAAGAGAGCAGGAAGGAGACAAACAAATCTGCAGGAGTAATGGGGACGGAAGCCATTTTTCCTCTGCAAAACTTACTGCTAAGCCTTTTTGACCAACATATTTCTTAGCGGATATGTACAGAGAATTACCCTTTCTGCAATGCCTACTTGCCCAGGTGACCAAGTGTAGATCTAGTATTTTTGTTCAGTAAACCAAGCTCAGTCTGAACAGCATGTGCTGATTTCATATTTGTTTTAGATTTGGAAGAATTCTATATACCGGTAGGCATTTTATCCAATGTCACACAGATTGAAGTCAGTCTGAAGGGTACATGAATGTCTGGATCAGGGGAACTGAAGAAAAACCTAAAGGAAAGGTAGATGAATATACGAGAAGATGGGAAGAGACTCTCAGAGGCAAGAAGAAATGAAGAGGAACCTCAAAATAGACCAAGAGAAATTGAAGAGGATGGGGGAGACCAAAGGGAGGTGAGAAACTTGACTATGAACTTGAGGTTTGAGGGGGGGGGGGGGGGGGGGGGGGGAGGAGGCACTACGCTGGATTCTGACCCTATAACCTCCACATCAGTGGCAAATAACAATGATTTCATCAGACTGCCATGAGGCGGCCTGTCAATCTCCATCTTGTTTGCTTTGGTTTCGCTACTGGAACTTTTACCACAAAGTTTAATGAGATCAGGCCTTGAGTTGCAGTAACCAAGGATCAAAGTAGCATTCAGGAAAATTAACGAGAAAAAGGGGAAGATTTTCCATTTCTTTCCCCTGATTTGATCCTTTTGTTTGTCTCTAACTGAAGCCTTACAAGTAGCAATTGAAACCTGTACGATTCAACTCGACCATTTGCAAGAGAGGGACAGACCGATAAAACGTGAAAGTCATATGAAGACGAGAGAATTGAATTCCGATAATGTATCAGACTGGTCGTCCCTTGCTGATTGCTAATGAAAGCGTAAATGGATGCAAACTGTGACACGCGGGGATTATAATTGTTATCCCAGTTGCAACTCTCTAGCGCACACTGGCTTACTGTGAGACAGACATAAGCAGGTATTACAAGCATATATCAAATTGATCCAATTTTGTGCCCTATTTTTGGGTGGTATATAGTCTTTAAAAAGGAGAGAATTCGAAATAATGCCAGCATGTTGTATCAATTTTTTTTCTTATTCTTTGCTAGTTTTTCTCTTTTATGGCTTCCTGTATTTGCTATAATTTATTGCTCTTTTATTTCATAGATGTGATGACATAGTGTATCAAATCTTAGATCTATTCACACATTTATCCTAAGATTTTCAAAGAATAAGAAGGTGGGGGTGGGCACATGTCCCCTCCCAATAATTTACCAATATAAACCATCTAAATAATCTCATCATACAAATTAATTTGGTTAATTCTGTCTGTATTTTTTTTATATGGCTTTTAGTTTTATAATGAACTCAAATTTGTATTTTCACCCAGCTATGACGAATGCTTGTGTATTTGTATTCCACAAGCAGCTATCAATCACCGTTTGTACCAAAAGGCCTTTAGTTCCAACTCATAAAAACAGAAAAATAAAAACTTACAAAAGTATCTTCTTTGGCATTTTTTAACAATACAAATTTGATAAACAACACCACCCATACTTCTTTACATCAATGCATCAGAACAAATGAGGCCTTATTCTAGCTGTAAATGTTTTCTTCATGAAATGATTTGTTGCTGCATTCCTTTATGAAATGTTGTGAACAAGTTCTTTGAATAATGATAGGATAGTTCATGATACCAATACAGGCATATTCCATCACTAATTCTTTCATCTGTTCAGGACTGGTTCTCAAACACATGGACCTTGGTTTATACTATAAAGGGGAAAATGCATATTGCAACAAAATTAAGTTGTTTCAAATAGATTAATGGGTTAATATTGTTACATGATTTGATGGTACATGAACCAGGTGTAGGATATATTATAGTAAATAACACATGAAATGAATGAACGAGAGCATATGCCACATTTTTGCAGCATGTACCTGTACATTAAAAATGTCTCTGGAACTAGTTAAACACACACAATAAACATACATGACAATTACCAACATTAAACTTACACACACAAAAGAATCATCGGTATAAAAACCTACAGAGATAACAGACACACAAATCAACCTTATAGGTCGCGCCAGGCAAAAAAGATTCACACAGGTGTGAGCGTGGCATGCGCACAAAGCGATAAAGCAAATAGTGAAATGAAGACGTGCTTGACGCCTGACTTGTCGTATTTGTCGACCGGGGCGTTGAGATTCCCACCAGAGCGCTGCCCCTCACACCTGCCTATTAAACCCACCACGAACCAGCACAATATCAAACAATCATCAAACACCTTGACTGTCCCCCTTCTGTCCATTGCTATAACACCTTTTGCTTCCCCTTTTCTGTTCAGTGTTAACCCCTTCCCTTCCAGATTCTGAAATCCCCATAGACTTTGTTCACAACCCACCGGGTTCCCATAAGCAATGGGTTAACACATCTTTTGTAGCCCCCCCTCAGTCATATTTCTTTTAATATAACCTCTCAATATCACACTGTTTAAAAAACACTTTTACACATAGTATGCACCTAAGGTACACAATCCCACATATATGTAGTGTCAAAACAGACAGTCTACTTTTAATAATCCATATAAATGTAATATTAGTTCAATGAGTATTGCACTGTGTATTTTGATACTACATACTACCTTCAATATTACAGCGGTTTTATTTTCCATTTATTCTCAGATCATAGCTCAGTCTAATAATGTACTTTTCTATAAACACTTGTAATGTATAAATCCGGTCTTGTTTATTATGATTACCCCCAAAAGTGGTAAAGAACAATTGCTCAAATGAAAATTTCACTCGCTCAATTAGCACTATTTACTTTAAATAATGTTGAATCATTTTGCAGTATTTGCTTGCTTTATTTTCATTTTCATCTCCCAAATACATACTTATATGGTTTCAACTTGAACCCATAAAAGAACAGAGCAGGCATAAAAAAATTAATGTTACAAAGAAGTAAGGGTTGTTGCTAGTCAACACATCCTGTTTGTCGAGAGATTAATCATGAAATATAATCTATATGCCTCTGCCTTCAACCCTTCACACGAGCTAGAAACAATCTCATCACGTTACAACTTTATCACGAAAATAAACCCAAAACTGCACAACTTGGAACAATGGTGCAGTCCCCTGTAGGCTGTACTAAAGCAATTTGTTTCTAAAACAACTATTCCATAACCACAGTCCTTGGTAAATAATTTCATTCTCCATTTATAGACAAAATGGACAATTCTTTTAACAGAACTCGTGAATCATTCTCCAATTTAATAGATGGTGATATAAAATATCGAACAATGTAAGCTGCATGAAAACACACAAACTATGAAGGAGCTGCAATGAATTACACACAAATCAAATTATTATGTATTATCTGTTTTTAATGGGCAACAAATAAGCAATATTTCAAGGAAACATTTCGCTATAATATAAAATAATAAATAGATAAATAAATAGAAACAACAACTGTGTAACTAATCCGATAGGTGGTCAATTCATCTTCAGGGCAAATTTTAATGGCACCTATAAAAATGACAGTGATCTCTATCAAAAAATTAATCCCCCACAAATTCCATACCCTATTTCATACTGACTTGCAATTTTCCTACTATCTAACACTTGTATTAACCCATTCAAGATGGTTTTATTTTGATACAACATGCTTTCTTCATAGACCCTAGCCAGTGTAGTTTGGGGGCCAGTCCTGAACGGGTTAAACAGGCAATACAGGATGCTACTGATTACAGAAATGAGGGCAGGGACAAAAAGCGTCCTAGAAACAATTTATCAAGAAAATATTTCCGAAAAAACATCATAAAGCCAAGGACGTCGTCGTAGGGACTGTCTTTAGGGACTGTCTTTTGGCGGTAGGCTACCAGCATATACTACACTGGTTACTGGAAAGTGTATCCCTAACCAATACAGAGAAAGTAATAGAATGTTGAAATGGCAACACATTCATTAAGAAATATGTGACCTTACATCACAAAACGACCGTTATGTCGCCCTGGTAGTTTGTCTGTTATTAGCTGATATAGCCAAATTTTGTTTAAAATATGAAATTCAGGATTTTTGTATTTCCTGAATAAGGGTATCATAATCTTTTGTGAAATTTTGAGCGTCAGAAATCATGTTTAAATATGATTTTTAATAAAATAAATATGATCACATTACAGTGCTTGTATGGACGCCGATCTTTGAAACGGCCCGTTTTCTCCCTAACTTTAAAACTGATTCAGCCATGTTCCAAATCTTGGTTGCTCATTTTGAGAGGGTTCGCTTCGTCCAAATATGACAAATTATATACCATTTTAAAGGTATTGACTTCTACTTTACTGTCATGTAAAAGTTAGCACAATCATTTTCCCGACTTATTGGTCGTTTTGTGATGTGAGGTCACATATGAATGTTATGGATATGACCCTTCGAGATTATTTTTGTGTAATGCATTAATGAGAGTAAGGGAAACTTCCATACATTAAAGAGTTTAACTTTAACCCATTGGGACTGAACATAATCAGGCTGGGCCCGTGGTCTACACTCTATGCTTGCTATACCAAAATCAAGTGCTGTAGTCTGCATTGAGTAAAAATAGAAAAAAAAAAAAATTTAAGGAGACAACTAAAACTAAAACTAAAAACAGAAGCACTTCTTTCCCCAAATGGAAAAAAATAGTATGCAACATATAGTCATTGAAAGCATTAGTATTATATCAAAGTCATAGGTTTTTTTAAATTATACAAAGATGAATG